>JAXQJV010000135.1:0-33853 GCA_037042255.1 Penicillium sp. PG106-07D | reverse complement strand
AGTTTGCGGTCTCTCCGATACCTGTTCTTGTCGATCTTTCAACGCCGCTGGAAACAAAATGCCTATCGTTTCACTCGAGAAGAACAGCGAGGGCGGGCCTCGGTTTCCTGGTTGTTCCAACATTCGAGACTTTGAATTCATTGGCAAACTTGGCGAGGGAACCTTCGGGTATGTTTCCGGAGAGTGTCCTTGGAGCATGGAAGTGGACTAACCCACGAGCAGTGAAGTCTACAAGGCGAGATCCAAGAAAGATAACACGATTGTCGCCCTGAAGAAGATTCTCATGCACCATGAGAAAGAAGGTGTAAGTGACTCGCTTATACTATTCTCCCGCCGGGCACCGATCCTCATGTTATACAGTTTCCGATTACAGCGATCCGCGAGATCAAGCTTTTGAAAGCACTTTCCCACCCCAATATCTTGCAGCTCAAGGAGATGGCGATTGAACGGAGCAAGGGTAAGACATGCTCTATCTCTAATCTATGGGAGCAAGTCGCTGACGATGCCTCAGGCGAGGGACGGAAGAAGCCCAGTATGTACATGGTCACTCCATACATGGAACATGACCTATCAGGCCTGCTGGAGAATCCCGCCGTCCACTTCACCGAGCCGCAAATCAAGTGTTATCTGTATCAGTTGCTTGAAGGCTTACGATACTTGCACGCGGTATGGATATCCTTCGAGATTCCCAATAGAAACGTTTTGAACTGACAGTTACAACAGAACCAAATTCTACACCGAGATATGAAAGGTGTGTGATTACGAAGATTTTTCATGTCAGAATCCAGCTAATACAGCACTGCGGGCTAGCTGCCAATCTCTTGATCAGCAACGGGGGCATTCTCCAGATTGCTGATTTTGGCCTGGCCCGGCCCTTTGATGAACCTCCTCCGCAGGCCGGCAAGGGCGGCGGGGAGGCTAAAAGAGAATACACTGCCCTGGTTGTGACGCGATGGTACCGACCACCGGAGTTGCTACTGCAACTTCGTCGGTATACATCGGCGATTGACATGTGGGGAGTTGGGTAAGCTTATCCCGTTTGCTACAAATCTTCCTCTAAAACGTCCTTGTCCATTTCTGATCTTTATAGGTGCGTTTTTGGCGAGATGTTCAAAGGCAAGCCAATTCTCTCCGGCAGCAGCGATCTCAATCAAGCTCAACTCATCTTCTCCTTGGTGGGGACTCCCACTGAGGAGAACATGCCTGGATGGAGCTCCCTTCCAGGATGCGACGGCGTGAAGAGCTTCGGCAATAAACTGGGCAACCTCCCACAAGTATTCAAAGAGTGAGTAATCACGGATCATACAACGAACTTCATCCCCGTGGAAAGATGAGACTAACACCCCAATAGCCAAAGCCCTGTGGCCGTCTCGCTCCTGACGGAGCTCCTCAAGCTCGACTGGCGGAAACGCATCAACGCCATCGACGCTTTGAAACACCCATACTTCACAACACCTCCTCTCCCGGCAAAGCCCGGCGAGATCCCCACATACCAAGATTCCCACGAGTTGGATCGAAAGAAATTCCGCGACCAGCGCGCCCCTCTACCCCCAGCTCCAGCAATGGGATCCACCGATCCCACCTCCAACGGAGGATGGACCGGCTCTGGATCCAGGCCAGACTCACGCAACAGCAATCACAGCCGCATTCCGGGAGCCGCCCGCGGCGGTCGACCAAACGGGCCTCCCGGTGTCCCCCACCGGCGCGGGCCCTTCCCGCCGCAACGAGAGAGCGGACTCCCTCCGCGGCCGCCTACGTCTGCGGCTCCTCCGCCCTGGGAAGGTTCGCAGAGCGGCAGGTCCGATGGGCATGGGCGAGATGACCAGCGCCGAGATCGGTTCAACCCGGGCCAGGGTCGTCCCGGTGGTAGAATCCCCCAGGGTGGTCATAATCTCGATTCGTATGTTCCTAGCTACGGGGGCAGTTCTCATGATCGGGGGCGAGACTCGGGAGATTACCATACGCCGTCGAATCATGATTGGCGAGGTGGGAATAGACGGGACTTCCGTCGTGAACCGCCGAGGAGGAGGAGCCGGAGTCCTGGTTACAGAGATCCTGCCCGTGGGTGAATATCACACAGTTACCTCCTCTCCCTCCTTCCCCCTTCCTTACACCTCTTCACCCCCTATCTCCCTACCCCACGATGCTTACCACCCTCCTCTCCGCCTTCTACTCCCCAGCTCCCCAGTCCGATTGACCCAACGGATGAGCCGGGTCTCTTATGATGATTCCTCGCAGCAAGACGAGACAGTCATCCCCTGTGGCCAAGCAGGGAAAAGGAACGAGTCAGCCCACTTGCATGAATGACTTGGATGTCGACATGCCCTTGAATATCTAGATAGTCGGGTATCTAAATTCAACCCACGGCATGTGATGACTCCTTTCCAACCCTGATAGAAACCAAGATATTGATTTGTAAGGATATATATCTCGGTTAGTGGCACACCAGCGAGTGCCCGGAGGCCTCCTGCTACGTGTAGTTCGACGCCCTTTTTGCATAACACCCGGGCTACATTGGATAGACATAATGAGAGAGATCAATTGAAAAACGTAAAGCTTCCCCCCAAAAACAGACTGGCTTCTATATCTGGAAGTCTCTATGTTGAACTTTTCAACATTACCACTAAAATTTCTTGGTCACATGAATCAAAACAACACCGCCATCTGCAGAGATATAAGAAAGGCGAACAAAAACAGAAAAGGTATTTGCAAAGAAAAAGTATTCCCTGAGGGACCTCGTTGAAAGGGCCCCTCCCCTAAATCGTGAGGTTACCAGGATTACCAGGTAGACTCAGTGGAATCCAAACATGTCAAGTTGATTACAATAGCGCCGCTTTTTTAAATCGGAGTTGCGCTGTCTAGTACAGAATGCGGGTCATGATGCGAGCTGTGGAGGGAGAAGTTAATATGGTCGTGCATTCAGACGAGGAGAGGGAGTATAGCCCTCAAAATCCGGAGGATGGGACTTACAAGAAAGGCTCTCGAGGCTAGTGTACAGATCCTTGATCTGGGTGGTGTTAACATCACTAATGTCGGCCATCAGATAGGCAACCTGGTGATTGCTGGTTAGTGGGTGACTCTTCCCTGGTACTTTCTGCTCTGCGAGGGATGAAGTCTTACGTCGCCTCTGCTATCGGTCATCTGCTTGTCGACGTTGTGGTCACCAAGGATTTCGTTGACTGTAAAAATCGGTTAGTTTCTTGAAGAGCCTGGAGAGATGTGCTCATGGATCTTACCCTTGCGCAACACACCGGGAATGTTCTTGTGAATGTAAACAACCTGTACAACGAGTTAGGATCATTCGTTCTGTTCAATAAGGTGCACAACAGAGCAGAGCAGCTCCATTGTAGAAAATCAAACTTACCCGAGCGTGGTCAGGCTCGTCAATAGTCAAGGAACGGAGGGCAACCTCGGGCAAGTTGACAGCTCCCTGGGTGGAACCCTCATTAACGTAGCGGGTCAGAGCTGTGGCAACCTCCACACCAATGGCACTCTGGGCCTCCTCGGTGCTACCACCAATGTGAGGAGTCAAGATCAGGTTCTTGAGGGCCCGCAGATCGGAACCCCAGGTGTTCAAATCGTTGTTGAAGTAATCACCGTTACCGGCAGGCTCGTTGGGGTAGACGTCGAGAGCGGCACCGGCAACCTTGCCGCTGCGCATGGCCTCGATGAGGGCGGGAATGTCCACGACAGTACCACGGCTGGCATTGATCAGGTAGCTGCCGGTCTTCATCTGCTCAAACTGCTTCTGGCCGAACATACCCTTGGTCTCGGGAAGCTCGGGAACGTGGCAGGTGATGAAGTCGGCCTCGTTCAGGAGATCCTCCAAAGTGTTGACCTGGCGGGCGGTACCCAGAGCCATGAGGTTGAGAACGTCGTAGAAGATGACAGACATGCCCATAGACTCGGCCAATACTGAGAGCTGAGCACCAATGTGACCGTATCCGACAATTCCTGTGAAAAAGAGTTAGTCCCGGCTACAGTAAGATGCCCCAGCTGATCCAATTTTGGACTCTAAGCCGGGCGAGTAGTAAATCAAGGAAGGTCTACCCACCGAGCGTCTTTCCGCGAATCTCCCAGCACTTGCTGCTGACCTTGTTCCAGGTGCCGTTGTGCATTTCCATGGAGCGATCGCCCAATTGACGAGCAAGGCAGATGATCTCAGCGATGACCAGCTCGGCGACACTGCGGGAGTTGCTGAAAGGCGAGTTGAAGACGGCAATACCGTGCTCAGCGGCATATTGGAGGTCGACCTGGTTGGTACCGATGCAGAAGCAGCCGATCACAATCAAGTTCTTGGCCTCCTTGAGGACTCGTGCGGAGAGCTTGGTCTTGGAGCGGATACCAATCACATGCACGTCACTGCACAGGGACGTCAGCGGGGAGGTTTCTTTTGAATATGCCGCCTTCGCATTCTAGAGCAAGACCTACCGGATCTTCTCAATCAGCTGGTCCTCCGGGAGAGACGACTTGAGGAATTCGACCTGATAACCCTGCTGCTTCAGAATATCACGGCCAGCCTGGTTCACATTCTCCAACAGCAAGACCTTGATGTCCTCGGTGGCAAAGGGCTTCAGGTGCTTGGCATTGACGACGGGAACAGTCCTTGTCAGGACGGAGCTATGGCTAGAGGGGGAGTGGAAGGAGGCATTGGGCGAGGTGGAGAGGTATTGGGCCTGCGCAGCGAAGTCGTCCGCGCGAGGCCGAATGTCTCGTGCTGAAGTCATGATGGTATGAGTGTCGAGGGTAGGATGAGGGTGCGGCGACTCGAGAATGGCTGTGAGAATTGGATGGTGGAGGAAGTGTCAATGAAGAAACAAATTTATTGATAAATGAGAAAAGGTGAGATGACGAGGGGAGCTGTGAATCACCAGGTGGGATGAGGCCCATTAGATAATCCTCCAGGGTGGTTCTGTAATTAATTAGTGGACAGGACTCTCCGGAATCGGACCATCACAAAAGCAGCACTTTTTTTTCTTATTTCTCCGAAAAATTACTACGTAACTAGACCAATTGTTGGATGGCAAACTAGGCTATAGTTCGGCGATTCGGTGTTTGCATTTACTACTCAGTCACTTTACTCTGTGCCTGGTACTGTTGATTTTTTTCCACCCCGCCTGTGAGTCAGAAATAATGTCGTGATGTCGTGATGGAGGGGCAATGCAAATTCCCAGGGCGGTGAGCCTTTTTTTTTTTTTTCCTTTTTGCCGCTAGCCTAGAAGTATTCCAGACACAGTAATACTACTCGATCCGGTTGATTGGGCTGTAGGCTAAATCCAATCAGCCCGTGTAGTCATAAGATTTAGTAACCAAATGAGCTTAAAATATTCGAGTAAACTTTATCGTATGTAGCGCACTAAACAAATGTCAGGGCTTAAAACTGTCCACGCCAATCACCGGCCTCCTCACCCGGCAAGCCGAGTCCCGTGGAGACCAGGTTGGCGATCAGCAGCAGCACATCCAAGGATGAGCACATGTAGGCTATCTACCTGTAGGGAGTGGCGTGATGTACCTGCGGCAAAGCTCAATATATCTCCTAGAAGCTTAAATGTTCCCACAGCCAGATTAAAACTATGAGATGTACAAAACGGAAACGACAGGAAGGCGACTGTGTACCACAAGGGACCAAGTTTCTCCCCTCTTAGTTTGGCTAGAACCAAGAAGATATGAACAATAAGGACGAAAGAGCAAAACGTGAATATAACCAAGAGAGCCGCCAAAAGGAAGTTGGTAACTTGAAATTGTCATTCAGAATGACAAAAAAGCAAGGCCCGAACCGCGATTCGAACGCGGGGCCTCTCGCAGTTGAGATTGTGGCCCAAAGCGAGAATCATACCACTAGACCATCCGGGCGATTATATCATAGTCAGCGAAAAAGTGACTCTTGATGGAATCGGCAACTGCTTGATTTCGTTTCCATACGTTTAGTCTTACCTCGGGATCTGGTAACTAGTCTCGGGACAATCGAAAGTGAACTAGGGGAAGGAGCAAGACCAAACTCTTGGCGGGACAGAGTGAGGGGACGCCAGCATATATTCACCCTCTTGTTCTCCCTCTCCCTCTCTCTTTTTCCTCTCCTTGAGTGTAATTGCTACTCCTCTTGAAAGCTAAGACCAAGCGAGAGGTAAGCTAAACCTTTATTTTGTCACTTCGTAAAATGCCTAGGTAATCCTACCATGCTTTTTAAGCCAGTGTAGGAATTGGGAACTATCTGAGGGTCTGAGGGTTGGCACGCTGTGCCACGTCAATTATCCAGTGAGATAATGACTCTAAGCATACCTACCAGTAAGGTTGGATATGCTTGCTAATCAAGCTCTTCCTTTTCCTTTTCCTTTTTTTTTTTTTTTTTTTTTTTGGGTTTTCCATGCCTGTTTCTATACCCAAAGTTCTCATCGAAAGTGAAAGGTTGAGCTTCGGAAGTCCTGTGTTGTCAGTCTCAACCTGCGACCCTAAGGCTGAATGTGGATAGCATGAAGATAGTCAAATTGACCGTTCTGCATATTTATTTTAGTTGGAAAGGTGCACTGAGATTTCACAACAGCGTCGAAAGGGTGAACCCATCCGAAAAAGCAATTTGAGGTGGAGCTTCCATCGCAGATATCCCGTAATCCTTTTGTCTTACTAGTCCTGGTTAATAGCATCTAAAGTGGCACGTAGAAGGTACCAAGTGAACACTTACTATTTTCTCAGCGAATCCATACGCCAAATAAGTGTGTTCTAGTAGAGAATCCTGGAACCACATCAAGACTGTAAGTGGCTGTGCTTCATCAACAACTTGTTGGGGCAAATTTGATCACTACCCATAGCTTCGCCTACCTATTACTGCTCCTTGTCGTTATACATAAGAATCAAGTCGTCCAGGTCGCATTGCCATCAGCCACACCAGATCTTACCAGTAGCATTTGTAACGCATTTTCCCAGCACGATAGTGGCTGGCATGTACATTTGTTATAGTGTAGTTCAGCTCAGAGCCACCTCCGACTGAATAAAATCCCAGATCTACAAATGCGCAAACATGTACACATGAGCTTTTACATATGAATCGTTCCATGGTATCATTTGACGCTTGAGCGATGAATTTTGAGATGGGGGGGAAAGTTTCTTGTAGCCTATTCCGGGCTTCCTCTACATCTTCAGATCCTGCATCTTCTTAGCAGCATCCTCAGCGGGCTTGTTGGACTGCTTGCCCTTGGCCTTTTGCTGCGAGGTGGAGCCCTTGGGGAGCTCCTTGACGTAAGGCAGGAACTCTGGGGCGCCGGGAATGTACTTGCGCAGCACCTCTGGGACCTCGATACCCTGTTGTAACGTGTTAGCAATTGCTGTATCGAAAAGGTCTGACTTGTTGTGGAAAGACAGGGTGATAATGTTTGCAGTCGTCACTTACATCTTCTCTCTGGTAGTTCTCCAGAATACAGCACAGGGTGCGCTCCGTAGCACAAAGGGTCGCGTTCAGGGCGTGCACGTAGGTCTTCTTCAGATCGGTAGCCTTCTTGACACCGTATCGGATCTCCAAGGCACGAGACTGGTAGTCAAGGCAGTTGGAGCAAGACACAAGCTCCTTGTACTCTTTCTGGAAGGGGAACCATGCCTCCAAATCGTACTTCTTAGAAGCGGCGTTGTTCAGCGCGCCGGAAACGATGGCCACGACGTGGTATGGGAGCTTCAGAGATTGGTAGAACTCCTCGGAAGTGGCCATCATGTCTTCGAACGCTTGCCACGAGTCTTCCGGCTTGGTGAGGACGAATTGCTCAATCTATACAGAGTGTGAGACGACTGCAGAATGTCAAGTCGGCGAAAGGGTCGGGCTCACCTTCTCAAACTGGTGAACACGGAAGATACCCCATGCGTCCTTTCCGTGAGCGCCGGCCTCTTTACGGTAGCACGTGCTGTATCCAGCATATCTACAAACGCTCTTCGTTAGTTCTCGACTTGGACTACCAAAGTAGAAGGAGCTGCCTTACTTGATGGGGAGGTCCTTCTCCTGCAGCCACTCGCTATCATGCAGCGCGGACAAGGGCTGCTCCGAGGTAGCAATGAGGTACTTGTCCGTGGACTTGTCCTCGCTTTCTGTCACCTTGTACAATTCCTCGTCGAACTGCTCAAGCTGAGCAGTCTTCGCCATGAGGTCCTTGAGCATGAACTGCGGGGGTTGGTTGGGCGTGTATCCCTTCTTGAAGAGGAACTCGAGGCCGTAGTTGACGAGGGCCAGGTTGAGGAAAAGGCCGTATCCAGTCAAGCAATATCCACGGTGACCGACAATCTTAACACCTCGCTCCGGGTCATATCCATCCAGGCGGGTCAGGACTTCGTGATGAGAAAGGCAGCCGGGTCGATCCATGACAGCATCCTCCGGTGTCCACTTCCTGATGACCTCATTGTTATCCTGTAAAGATTTCGTGAGTCAGTCTGGGCGACATTATAACTCTAATTAGACATCCTGAGAATACCTCGTTGTTGCTCACGGGCACGGACTCGTGAACATAGTTGCCAATAGTGCGGATCTTGCGGTCCCGCTCCAGCTCCTTCTGGACTGCGTAGTCCTCAGCCTCCTTCTTGCGCTTCTCGAGGTCTGCCTTTTGTGCCATCAACTCGCTCGCGTCCTCCTTGTTCTGTAGAAACGGATTCCATGAGTAATTGTACCCTAAGCCTCTCTCCTTTCGCCCTGAAGAGATGTGTGCTGGACCGAATCGGCGGAAAGATAATACCTTCTTCTTCATTCCAATTTGCTTGAGCAGGGGGTTCAGCTCTGAGCCGAACTTGGTTACCTCATACCGAGCTAAGCAGAGCGACATTAGCAATCTGGCTAAGTATCTGGACCCTTTTTCGCATGCGCAAGCCTACCTCTCCGAGCCTCCTCGTACAACGCAATCACTTCATCGACAGCTTCCTCGGGCGCGTGCCGCTTGCGCTGGCTCTCCTTGATCTTGTTGGGATTGCCGCCGCGCTCGGCGATAAAGTCATTGAGGTCGAGCATGGTTGAAGAGTTAGGGGGAGAAGCGAGGACTGGAAGGAGAAGTGAGTCAAAAGGCCGCTCAGCTGTGGAGGGGTAAAAAGTGCGCGCCCGCGGGGCATTACTTAATCCACAGGTTTCGCCCTGCGTTTCAGGTTCCCTCCCCTTCGAGGCATGGGGAATACCAACAACAGTAAATGTCTACTAAGTCACTGATCTGCTCGCATGTTACCACAAGACTACTGTCAGTATCTGTGAACGTTGAGCCATCACAGGCAGGATTAGCACAGACACATCGAGAATTCAGGGTAAGGCCTGCGCGGCCATTTGATTATTCTATGCTCCGCTGAGTACCAAAATCCAGATCCCCTAGCCCATACGAGTGTAGAAAGAAAAGGCACAACATCAGGAAAAAAAAGGGGGGAAAGCCACGATCCATGCAACCAAGCCTGCACATGCCACAATATTCAAAATCACACAGAAAAAGCAACCCTGAGCAGCCCGTCCCAACAAGAAACAGAAGTCATAAAGGGTGGGAAGAGTCTCGATCCCACACCACGAGGGAAATATCCCAGGCACGTAAATAAAAGGAACGAATGAGGAAAAAAGTATGGCCATGAACAGGCATACCAAATTTCATGTTCATGGCCGAGAACTATGAGACTGGGGCTTATGGTGCTCCAGGGCGAATCGAGTTTGAAAAGGCAGGATAGCCAGCCTCGATTCGGTCATCTCGGGACCAGCACGTGTCTCACGCATGCGTCTATTCCTTCCCCATGGTGATAAATAGGAAGTTGAAGGTCGATCGGGCAAGGGTGTGATTACATCACTGCACACTTGTTGTTCCCAGCGGGCTGTGATGGGTTCTGAGACTTTTCAATCTCTCCAATAATCAAATCGAACGCCTTGGCAACATTGAAGTCAAGGAAGGCACTGGCCTCGGTAAAGGCACAATGGAACTCTTCCGCAAGTTGTCGGCCCTCGTCGAGCGTCACTTGTCGTTGGTCACCCTTCAGGTCGCTCTTGTTTCCCACCACAACCAGTGGTACCTCATCGGCACCCTGGAAAAAAGCAGAGAGTTAGAAATTTCCTATATTGAGCGCACGGGCCACGGGAATACAGGAGGGTATTACCAAGTGGTTCAGAATCTTATCTCGAATAACTCGCACCATCTCAAAGGACTGGCGTGATGTGACGGAGTACACAATGATATAGCCATGAATGCCGATGAAATGCTTCGAATTCAAGATGCTGTACTCGTCCTGTCATGGAAAAGAGGAAAATGTTAGCCAGATGGGTCTTCACAGCGTCACAGAAGTGCCATACCTGTCCCGCGGTATCCACAATCTCCGTTGCGTAGTCCTGGCCGTTGTGCTTGATAATCCGGCTGAAGGTATTCTCGATCGTGGGGTAGTAGCTTTCCACAAAATGTTGCTCGACGAAGCGGACAGTGAGTGACGACTTGCCTATTGATCAAGGGATAGGTTTCGATCAACAACAGTTCAAGATAGGGTTCAAAAAGAGACGATGGACAGATCACTTACCCACAGAGCGACTACCGACGATCGCGATCTTTCTCTGCTTAGGTGCGGCGGGCATCTTAACGGAATGGCAGCGAAATATGCTGCACCAAGACGGGGAATGGGAAGAGAAAGTGGTGAGAACAAGAGGAAATAATTGGAGACAGCTAAACAGGTGGAATTGGAGAAAGAGTGCTTGGTGAGAGAAGAGAAGTGTAGTCACTGCGGTCGCGGGTGGCAAAAGTTCCATGAAGCAAACGGGAGCTCCGACTGCAAACGCTGCAAACAGCTGATTAGATATCACCACCTCCAGCAAAGACGGAGTATTTCCGAAGTACAGGGAACAGCATTAGAGGACTGGAATCCGATGAGGCTCTGTGGAAAGGTACTTAATACTGTAATCCTTATTTCTAAGAATAGACCAAAATACATTCTGAGTGGAACGGGGAGTCTCTTCTCGTGTCATAGAGGGCATCAACCATATGCGCCTAGTATATTGTGTTAAGAGTGCGCCGCCTTTTGTGCTGCTTCCAAGGTTTAGGATAGGCCTAAAAAGCAAATCTCGAAAGGATGACCATAAATATATGTACATCAGGATCCAAAGTGGACGTACTGAAGTTCGCACGGTCACAGATACCCAGGTCATGCCAGTTCTTTTTTCTAGTCATTCGTCATCAATGCGTTGAATCTCAGTGATCAGATCTTGAAGCCGGACCAGAAATCCACTGGCTTCTCTCTTTGCCTGAGCAGAATGGAGTTCCTGTTCAATCTTCTGGTGATATTGCGAAAATTCTGTGACGGTCGACATGATAATTGCTAGTCCCTTGGGACGAAGGGACTCTTTGATTTGCATGCGAGCGCCTGCGTGTAGGCAAAGTGCCAGGAGTAGTACGGCCAAGTACCCCACGGCGACGTTGTGATGCACTTCCAGTACCGAATGGGCCTAAAAAACCCCAGTCAGCTAATCAGTCCAGTCAGTACGAGAGTCAAGTGAGGTCCCACCTTGGAAATCGAATCAACATGAGCTAGGTAGAGGCGTAAGAGCTGATCGAGGATGGATTGTTGGGCAGATCCGGACTTGAGGAACATCGTGCGCGATGTCTCGCTCTGTTCGACCAAGTTGATCAAAGCCCCCAGTGCTAGGATCACGGTGTCAAGGGGATTGTTCTCTTGGGCAAGGGTGTCTTCAGTTAAATCGCCGAAACTGGCCATCGCAATCGTGGCTAGCTCTTCAATCATGGCTGCAGTTGCAAACTTGTCACAAAGCGTCGGATTGCTGTTGGTGGTATTCAGGATCACTCGAAGATAAAGTGTCTGGACTTGCTGGCGCATTGCCCTCGCATCCTTGTCCAGTCGAAGCAAGCCGTGCATGTCACAGAGAACACTCAGGGCATCGAGCTGATCTTTTTGGACTGGATTTTTGGACGTGATGTGCACCTCGAGGATCGATAACCCCATTATTAACACATGTAATCCATCCTCGCCGCTGGTCCCCTTCTTTTCAAGATTAGAACTTTCGAACAAAAGAATTTTAACAAGTTGTTTCAGCATGGGAGCCGGAAGACCATCCGGTTTTTCACCCTTTGCCTGAAACGCGGCAATGGTCACCCTGGAACAGTGTAGTGCCAAAAGGCATGGCGAAATCGTTGGGCCCGAGATTTCAGGAAACAAAGCAGCGTGTATTCGCGGTGCCATACTTTGTACTGATGTTTGAGCTGCCTTAGACAAGCCGCTGTCTCGGGCGAGCACTGTCGCACAAAAGTCACCCTGGACCGCGAGAAGGGTGGGCGAAATGTCCAGCAATTTCGGCCATGCAGCGGCTGCAAGGACATAAGGCAGGGATCGGCCCAAGGAGGCCAAGCCAAATACGCATAAACCAAGTGTAGCAGAGACCATGTCGAGCTTACCAGAGAGGCAGTCGACAAGCCTTCTATCAAAGTTGCACTCGACAAATTTGCGTGCCAATTTCGGATCGAGCAACTTGTCACAAAGTTGCAGGAAAGAATTGCATCGACCCGATGCAGACACCTGGGGATCTTCGATATCCTCAAAGATGGACTCAATGGCACCCCGGTAACGAGCATTCCCTCCGGCCCGGCGGAGCTCGTGGATACTGCGAACAGATCCGTCATCATTGTTGACTTCCTCGATTTCAAGGCGGGCACGGGGAAGGTCATCAAATCTCCGAGCCCCTGAAGTTGATAGGCCATCTTTGTCGAAACTACCGTTTGTATTCGGCCCTGACAATTCACCTGTCATAGAAGCCAGATCATCCAAAAATGACCGCTGACGGGCATATGTGACCCTGGAGCCGGTAAGGTGCGGTGAAACTGCAACGGTCTCCTGGCCTGAGTCTGTGATCTGGCTATTCGTACGTGTGGTTGGCGGAGGAAATGCTTTTGGTCGACTAGAACTTTGAGGTATACAAGGAGAAGATGGTTGGCTACTGGGCGCAATGTCCGATGACGCATCCGGCGATCGTTCTCGAGCACCCAATGAGTCAATTAGCCTCCTTCGAGTGGGTGTTGTGCTTCCACCCCAAGCGCTTGCATGTATTCGCGGAGGTGGTGAGCCAGACTCCCTTGATGGGCTAGATAACCCCCCTTCATTTGAGGCTTGCTTCACCTTGGACTCGCTCAATTGTCCGCTCGTGTCAAGAGAGGCGAGATGAGTTGCATTGCTCACCTGGGAAGTACCCGTGAATGAGTCTTCTGCGGGCTTCTCCAGGAGTGACCTTGATCTGGTATCAATGTTTTGCGGTCGCGACCTTCCACGGCTATACACATGTCTTGTTGCGCGAGGGGAATTGACTTTGGTACGGGATTCCGGAGGGTCCGGATTGACCGGGGTATCTTGTGTCGCAACGCTTGCTTCGGGTTCTGGCGGAGATCGCACCACGAGGGGGTAGCGAGATAAGTCGGCATTCCCGTTTGTATTAGCATCTTGCCGTCGGCGCTTGCGTGGCACAATCAGGTGGCCCTCGTCATCTGACGAAGGAAGGTCGTAAATGCTGTCCTTTTCAGCCGTGTGTGACGATTCAGAAATCTTTGACACTTGTGCTGCCCCTGAAACTCCAGCCTGCTTGTTTCGAGGCGCATTTCCAGGGATCTTGTTGGGTGACGAGCGCGACGAGCGGATATTACTAGGAGCGTCCAGCGATCCCTTGGCTACCGAGGCGCGGGCAGGGGCGGTTTTGGAAGGAGGTTGACTCTTCATCGAAGAACCATAAGTCACAAGACGCCGACTTCGGGGGGGCGATTGCTCCATCTTTGCGATCTAGAGGCGCTCGTGGACGCTTCGCATCGCATTCGCGGAAGGAGGGGGAGGCTGGGGCGACGAGGGCGGCGTAGACAGCAAGTCAAAGGATCGTTATCAGATATCCAGATGCCAGATGACACCCTTAAAGATTCACGCGCAGCGACGACAAGGACATTCCGAATGCTGGCTGTAGTGTCAAGAGAAAAAGCAGGTGGGAGACGGCAGGTCAGCTTGGCAGGTCAAGTAGCTGCGAACGGCCCGAACCAGCCGGGAGTCCCAGCGCAAGGGAATGGTGGCTATAAGATAAGATAGTAGCGGGTGGTCACGCGAAAGGGATAATGGTAATTGCGCCTGGGTTTATGAGGTCGTATATGAGGTAGAAGTGCTAGAGGCTGGTCAAGGACTCTAGGACCCCGAGGTTGCAGAAGCTTAATCAGCGGGGGGAATGATGATGCAACTGAAGAGGAGGTTAGAGTGCGTCACGGTGCGCGATAAGGTCTAAGCTCTTAAGTGAGTGCGGAGCAGCCAACGCCCGCGACTGACGATACGAGATAAGAGAAAAAGTCCTCCCCGCTTCCTCCGCTTCTCGCGTGCTCCTCACTCTTCTTTCTCTTCATGGGCGAGACTCCCCTCCTTTTCTGATTTTCTACTCTTCTTTACCTCGCCCCCGTCATTCACACCACCGTCCAAGATCGTTTCTGTGCCCCCTTTCCCCGATGGCTAGCCAAGAACCAGTTCCGTCTCCTGCCCAGGGAGTCGGTCCTATCTATCGCCCAGATGGCGAGAAACCCACGGCTACGGTTTCCAAGGAGGTCTCCTACGAGAATGTCCATGTGCTCTCGCAGACCCCTCAACTGATTGCGCTCTTGACGTGAGAACTCCTCAGCTTGTCAAACTGCTGATAGCTAACGCACCCACAGCATGATCAGAGATAAGCGGACAGCACGTGCCGACTTCATCTTCTACTCCAATCGTATTATTCGACTCTTGGTGGAAGAGGGACTGAACCACCTTCCCGTTGTCGAGCAGTCCGTTACTACCCCAGTCGGTCGGGCTTACCTGGGCGTCAAGTTTGAAGGAAAGATTTGCGGTGTCTCCATCATGAGAGCGGGAGAAGCCATGGAGCAAGGCCTGCGGGACTGTTGCCGGTCTGTCCGCATTGGAAAGATCCTGATCCAGCGTGACGAGGAGACTTGCATGCCTAAACTCTTCTACGAGAAGCTTCCTGCCGATATTGCTGATCGTTGGGTTCTCCTTTTGGATCCCATGTTCGCAACCGGTACGAACAGGTCATTGATTCTTCCTTCGTAGTCTTACTAACACTGATTTACAGGGGGTTCCGCGACCTTGGCAGTGGAGGTCTTAAAGCAAAAAGGAGTTCCGGAGCACCGAATTTTGTTCCTCAATTTGATTGCAAGCCCCTCGGGCGTGGCCGAGTTTGCGGAGAGATTCCCCAAGCTCCGCGTAGTCACCGCATTCGTTGATCAGGGACTCGATGAGAAAAAGTACTGATCCTCCCCCGTTTCTCCCTGCTTGATGAGACAGTGACTATTAGACTGACCTAACCAACAGGTACATCATCCCGGGCTTGGGAGACTTTGGTGACAGGTACTACACCCTATAGAGCACACCGAACTCACCTCGCAGGGACAATGTAGAGTAACCTACACTCCGGTCTCTGCTTGTTGGAGTACATCCCGGGGTCCTATCCCAGGATAGAGACAGCATCATCCAGAGGAGACTCATATTACCCATCATGGGTTCCTCTATTGTCTTTAGCGGACTCGGGATAGCTGATTGCAAGCTCATCTACCGGATTACCTAGGAAGCTGCCTTGGAGTCGGTCCACAGCGTAGCAGTTTCAAAATGGATGAAAGCAAGAAGCACGTGCAGCGGCAGGGCCAAAGTAGGAAATAAAAATTTTGATCCTGGAGTATTTTACCGTAGCTGGATATGAAATCGTGCAATTGATACCATGCCTGTGCGCCGTTCGCCCCTCTCTTGCCGCCCTAATCCGATCAATAGTCATCGTCGTCATCGTAAGCGTCTCCGTGCCCGGCACCAACCAGAGCATCCGACCTGCTGTTCGCTGTCGATCCCGCGGGCCCCTCGTACTGGTTGGCAGCGTCCTTGGCCACGGCGTCACAGGCATCCACCCAATCCGAGTACACGTCCACGGCGGCCGACAGGTCTAATGAAATTGCCAGGTGCGATTAGAAACTGATTGGGATAGCAATTTGGAATCCCACTCACAGTTGATGCCAGTCTGGAACTTTTGACCGCAGACCTTACACGAGAGGTCGCCCAGACCCAGCTTCTTGTCTAGCTTGACGACGACTGAGTTCTCGTGGTTGCAAAAGAGGCAGGCGAAGGTGGTTGCGAGAGGTTCCCGCTATTGTCGCAGCATTAGTTTTCTGTCGTCATCGGATGGGAGAAGATTCAGGGATACGAGACAATCCTCGTACCTTTCGAGGCCCTTGGGGCTGTCTGCTGGACTTCTTGCGCTTTCCCTATGAGGTGAATTGATTATTAGCACCTACACTTTAAATCCTGAGCAGAGAGAGGTCCGCGGAAGTCGAATAGTCGTAGCCCGGCGCAGCAGGTACGGCAACGCCATAGTCAGAAGACTTACCATATTCCTGGTGTGGGTGGACGGACACTTGATGGTGGGGATGGAAGACGCAGAGTCGCAAAAAGATGGTTTCGTTCGCGGAGAGCCTTACAGTGAGGGGGTGGCTCGTGCGGAGAGAGAAGGCGGAAGAATGGGTCTGCCGTAGGTCTGTAGTAGTTTAGACAACAACCCGACAATTATTACAGCAGTCGCAATCGCAGCAAAAAAGATGAAAAACTGGTCTTAGAACTAATGATGATTCATCAAAAGCATAGGTGTGTCTAATTTCCCTGTCTGTGGTCTGATACCAATTCCGGGGATTCTCTCTCTGATAATGCTGGCAGATGAGCCCATGGACATGATTATACTGCACCAGATGCAGGTCTACACGTAATGACGGAGTACTCTTCTTCTTCTGTGGTTCTTTTATTGAAAGGCTCGTTGAGGATGTTTTTCGAAGCCGAGTTACAGTTTCGCATCGCCAGTGGAGACTGATTCGCGTATGAACTTTTGTGGTGAACACCCAAGGACAATCCATTCTCTACAACTGATTTGGCTATGATGCACCTAGACCTACTACTACTGGAGTACTGGACCCAACACGCCAAAGTTCGGACAACTTTGACTTTACAGGTATAGGCACAGTCAGGACGGCACGTGATGCAGATGGGGGATTAGATAATCGGTACAATCTGGCGGAGTAGTAGAGGGCTGGGAGTCCAATGTGTATCACGTGGGGTGCCGTTATGTCAGCAGTAGGGCCCGCGTTGGCTCGCTTAGCCGAGTTTTCTGTGGGTTTTGGTTTTCCAACCCTCCCGTCGACTAGTGCAGCGTGAATCTCGAATCCCTCCGAGCGCCGTGGTGCGATACCCTTCGTCTGTCTTTTTTACAACACTCAGATAGACCCGACTCGCAAACATGGCTGTTGGAAAGTATGCGCTTTCTCCCCCATTGCTCTTCGGCAAACCCTTTTGCTCCATTGCAGTCTGGATATTCATCGAATTCTCCATCGGCCGCCGCCTGAATATCCACGTCGAAGGAATTGGGCTGACCCGTCTCGCCTCTTTAGGAACAAGCGCCTGTCAAAGGGCAAGAAGGGTATCAAGAAGAGAACCGTCGACCCCTTCACCCGTAAGGACGAGTACTCGGTCAAGGTTGGTCCTGTTCATCAAACAATTTCCATTCGAATGACACCGCTGACTGTTCTCCCTCATCTGCCAGGCCCCCTCGACCTTCCAGACCCGCGAGTATGATTCACCCTGCCACAGTCTCCCACTTCGACTTTCGCTTCGGTACGGACATGGTTTGCTAATGGATTTCTGAAGTGTCGGCAAGACTCTGGTCAACCGCACCAGCGGTCTGAAGAACGCCAACGACTCCCTGAAGGGCCGTATCTTCGAGGTCTCCCTCGCCGACCTCCAGAACGATGAGGATCACTCCTTCCGCAAGGTCAAGCTCCGCGTCGACGAGATCCAGGGCAAGAACTGCCTGACCAACTTCCACGGTCTGGACTTCACCACCGACAAGCTGCGCTCCCTGGTCCGCAAGTGGCAGTCCCTGATCGAGGCCAACATCACCGTGAAGACCACTGACGACTACCTCCTCCGCCTGTTCGCCATTGCCTTCACCAAGAGACGCCCCAACCAGATCAAGAAGACCACCTACGCCCGCTCGTCTCAAATCCGCGCCATTCGCAAGAAGATGACCGAGATCATTCAGCGTGAGGCTGCCAGCTGCACTCTGTCTCAGCTCACCCACAAGCTCATCCCCGAGGTTATTGGCCGTGAAATTGAGAAGTCCACCCAGGGCATCTACCCCCTGCAGAATGTAAGCGCTCTCTTCCAGGCTATCCATACCCATTGGTGTGTGTGCCTTGCATGTCCTTCCCTTTTGCTAAATATTCTCTCTTTTAGGTTCACATCCGCAAGGTCAAGCTCCTCAAGTCCCCCAAGTTCGACCTGGGTGCTCTGCTTGCCCTGCACGGCGAGTCGGCCACCGATGACAAGGGCCAGAAGGTTGAGCGGGAGTTCAAGGAGCAGATCCTCGAGACTGTTTAAAGAGTTTTCTGATCTTGGAGGGGTGTTGAATACTGGTCAACCATGGCAATTGTTGTCTTCTGATCAAAGGAGAACCAAAAAGGACATGACATGTATGACAGATTTTGCATCACTCGCACGAGGATTTCGGTTGTCCCGGTAGGTGGCCAGTTAAAACAGGACAACCAAAAATTCAAATTAGTTCGCAACGATTCGACGCTTTCCTGATGTATTTTGCGCATGTTCTTCCGTAATCAGCCGTTGGCGTCTTGTAGTCAAGCGACGACTCCTCTGGGATGACGCTTGCAAATCAGACAGACTTTCCCTCGGTCCTCGAGTTACGCTTGAGGTTCCCGCCTCCCTTGTCTCATTGTCCTAGGAGATCCGCCAGCGTACGCTGCCCTGCATATGCTACGTCGTACTTTTGTGCGGGCACAAATACATTCTTTGACACGATGTCCAGTATAGCCCAAGCATCAAGGCAAGGGGACTGCGATTTAGTTGCAGAATACCAGAACTTAAGCATCTTACATACTGCCATCAGAGCTTGGTTGCAGTACATGAGGCTGACAACAAGATCTGAGCAATAAGAGGCTCGCGGCTTTGAACCCGAAGTATCTTAAGACTGATTAAGTTCCATTGTGTTTTCACCCATGTTCATGCCGGAGATTTTACAACTTACATTTGGTTCACTCATGAATACGCGACGTACCAGTGTAGAATGAGGGAGGACTTTGCTGGGTGGAGCCATCATCTTGGCATGGGCCGCTTCACAAAGCCTGCTTTTACACCCATTTTCGAACGTCTGCATACCTGCTATGCCAATTTGCATGTATGGGTATATCAGTCGCGGCATATCTATCCTACGCCAGTAAAGTATGAGCACCCTATATGGTAATCAGGACTAGTCTACAGTATCCGATAAGCGGTAGCGAAATGCCCCTTCAGTTGGCTGGCAACCTAATTTTGCTTGACCTGCTGCGTTTTGGCCTATTCGGGCATCAGCCCCCCCGCAGACTACTCTGGGCCAAGGCAAAAATGAAGATAAAGCAATCAATGCTCACTACAGAGGCCTACCGCAGTGTAGTCAACGAAATGAACGCTGTCTAGTCAGTGGTCAGACAGCTATGACTGGATTAGCTCACGAATGGCTACTATCGTGATAACCTCGCACGTATCGGAAGCTCAACTCGATGAAATCAATTGTGCCAAAGTTGGATACAGGCTGCAAGAAAATCCGATGGCGCCTTATCCCAAATTTACATTTTTCAGTCAAATCAAGATAGCACCGAAGCCATCGATCACTGCACCCAAATACGCTAGAGGCACTGGCTTCCTTCACTCACGCCAGAAGCCGCTCTGCGAAGGAGTGAAAATCTCGAATGTCTTTGCAAATTACACAAAACTCAAAACAGAGATCTATAGTTAGACCACATCCAATCACCACACTTGGGCCAATGAACAGAGCGCAGGTGTTGGTCCAGGCTGACTTTCCGATTGAAAGACAGTGTACATGCATGATGAGGACACTTGAAGGCACGTGGAGTGAGATGCGACGTTTGGTGTGGCGGACAAGCGGTCATTTCTTAGAAAAAGGCCCGGGACTTGGGCAGTTTGGCCAACTGCAAGTAAAAGGAGGAGAGGCCGTGCTAAGCTCAGTGATTATCAGCAAGTATTTGGTCAATTAGTTTGACTTGAGAGTGTCATGTTTACCTAACTTGGTTCAAATTGTGATGATGGTAATTGTTGACGTGCAGTGACTGATCATTGTCCCCATGGTTCTCTAAGAATCCTTTTGCAGATTAGGGTGGATGTCTTCCTGTCTCGAAGGTGTACGGAGTGGTAAAACCTGGATTCGAATAGAGGCACTACCGAGAGAGAAAATCAAATGCCAGATCTGGAGAGAAAAGCTCTAGATGTTCAAGGTCTGGCTGACCTGGCTGAAACCGCGGCCTGTTGGCACTTGCATTTCACATTGAATCCCAACCTAGGATTGGCTAAACCAACGGCGAGGTTTGAATGTCGCCTTGGGCCAAAGTCGTGTGCTTGTTGGCTAGCATGAGCAACGTCACGTGGGCATCGGCGTATTTTGTCGACTACAACAGGATAGGTAGATCCCTGGAGGCAGATATGACATAATTCTGCTGAGGTTAGTTTATGGGTGTTGGATGTGGGCCCATTCATGTCGCTAGTTACCTTTGAAATCGGCTACAGAGTATGTTGCTCCGATGTGGAGTTGGATTAGTATCGATGGCCCTGGCGCTGTTGACGACGTTCGCCAGGGCGGTGATTCTAATGTAGTCTGGTCTTAACAGTGACAACCCAAGCTGGTTTCGCAACACATGGTCTATGTTGACCCCTCCAACACCTTCGGAAACGTCTCACCAGGATCACATATCGTCCTGGATACGGCCTGCATTGGGTTCAAGAAACTCACTTAAGTGCACACAAAGACGATGCTGAGTCATTCAATCTCAGACCAATCTTTGACCAATTACCGGAGGACTCTCTCATCCGGGGTCAATTGTGGAGGCAACTCTACTTCCCCGACAAATTTTTCGAAGGGGCCCCCGAGGAGTAAGATAAATCTGAGGTTGAACAGCCTTCCTCTATAATCGTAAACTCGGATGCCTCTGGCTAGGCGTCCAATTAGCAACTATCACGAACATTAGCTATAAGATCTCCGCTTGAATCACCGCGCGTTCATAGACGAGTCCGGCTTTGATAAACGAGCTAGCTTCAGAGGACCGATTAGTCCCCACGTAGGGTACCACCTGTAATAGGTTTCTTGATTCGCACGCCGCTAGCGGTATCCGGTCCTCCCGGCATATTGCCAAGATGGCATTTACAGTCATGGATCTTCCAAGGATGAAAAGACGTGAGTAGAATTGATGGACTTGATTGAATCGCTTCTCCGCCAGTGTGGTAGATGGCCGGGGCCAAAAACCGTCCTCCTCATAGACAACGCGTCTTCGCTATACCGGAAGAAAAAAAAAAACTCGTTAGTAACCACAAGCACGGTGTTCAACGGAGCATGGGATTGACCCATGGGGTGATGCGTCACTATATGGACCAGCAACCGGCAGCTTTTGTCGTTCACCTTCGTTCCCCATCCGAGTATACGCTGCAAGGATGAATTGATCAACTACCTCACGACCTAAGCTCTTCCAAAGCTGAACCCCTTCAGAGTTCCTACATTCTGCCCCAGCTGCAAACCAGAATTGTGAGAACCCGAGAACGTCGCATTTGACACATTGGCGGCCCCCTTATCCTCCTCCGGAAGAACAATCTTGGACGCCCACTGGGTAAGAACCCGAGACACCTTCTTGAAATCCTTGTCATCCTCGCGGTCGTACTGGCTCAGCCGGAGCTGATTGCGCGCCAGGCGTTCGGGAGGAGGAGCCTCGGGACCTCGAGCCAACGCCTCATCCACGATCTTGACGTCCTGGCCGGTGCCGCCCAGCTTGGTCCCGGCTCCAGCATAGAACCCTTCCACCTCGAACTCAGCCCCTGCTTGCTTGAGCTCGGCAAAACGCTGGGGAATGCCACTCAGGCGATTTAACCGGTCTTTCAGGTCTGACTCGCTGGGGACCTCCGCCTGAGCAAGCTGGAGATACCTTGTGGCGGCTGCTAGCGAGCCTGGCTGGAAATGAGGGGTTCCTAGTAGTAATATACCGTGAACATGACCAATGAGCTCTCGCTTCCTGGGATGTTCGGCGGCTCGAGTGAGGGCCTAGACATGAGAATGTCCTAGGTTAATGGGGTTTCCCGTAGACAGCGAGGGTAACGTACGTTCTCTAACACAACGCCCCCGAGACAATGTGCAACGAAAATAATCGGTCTCTCTTCCTGTTTTGCTTCGTCAACCAGCTGGATCAAGAGGCACCGGCAGAGCAGAGCGGAGCGGAGCGGGGAAGACAACCTTTTCTTTCTCAGTTCGATGGTCCATCAGCTCGTTGATCAGGTCGTTGGAGACGTCTGTGATCTCGTCGTCCTCGCCAAAAAACGGACCAACGGCCGCTTCATACTCGAATGATAGGATACACGCGTCGGAGATTTTACCCGCGAGGAGCTTTTCCGGCCAGAAGACATCCGCCTCGGATGTCCACGGTGCTTGACCGCCGTGCAAGCCGTGGACAAATACAACACTATCGGGGCGTTGAGGTAAGTCCGCTGATTTCGAAGGGTTGGGCGGGGCTCGATAAAGAGATTGGGAGCGACACAGATCGGGGCGATCTTACTCAACTTTGGCATTGGCCGGTTCCCTAACCGCTCGGATAGACATTTCTGAAGATGGATGCAGTGGGAAGGAACGCTCGCTAGATATGTTGCCAACAAGCAAGTGATAATCCTTTGCGACTCTTTAAGGGTTATTGACTATACCACGTAAAAGAGGTGAACGGGGCAAAGGGCTGACGACATACGACTGGAAGGTAGAAGCGTGGAAGAATGCAACCAGGCGAAAGGATTTCCCTTGAGATTATTTGCTTCCTACGTGTTTATAAGTCGACAGGCAGGCGCTCACCTGTATTTTGTCATTACGAAAATTACGGAAAGCGGCTGAAGCATCAACGCCTGGCCATACCTTGGCGCCGAGCGAGTCATCCCCACATGGAGGTGCTGGCAGCCTGGCTGGCGTCTCCCCCGGCGTCCCGTCCAATGCAGAAGGTTCGTAGAGGCAAGCAGGGCGGGGCAATGTGACTGGGCTCAATAGGCTCGTTCACAGTCCGCTTCGTGTAAAGTGGGGAACGAGGAGTCCTCTCTGTGTATGAATTCTCGCCTATCGATGGCTACCGGATTGCCAGTGGCTGACTGTGCCATTGATTGCACGATTCAATGATAGACAGATTGATATGCTCGCCGGGACAAGGAGGTCAGCGGTCACTCCGAGCACTCTTGAGATAGACGGGAACCACTCATTCCCTGACCATTAATCCTCAATGGCCTTTGACCTTTGCATGTGGCAGTGTTCTCGTCCACTCGGCTGACAGTTTCCTCTGCCTCAAGGCCCAGTCGGTTTCCACTCTCTCTCACCTTCCCGGTTTCTGCTGTCGGGGCCATGCGAGCCGCACGGCCTGGGGCGGGGGTGCTGACGGGCATCGGTGTCCCCGAGCAGGGACCGCAAATCCCTGCCCTGCGGGTTGGGATTCATACATTTGGTTGTCCAAATGCTCGTGTCGCCGAACAGGGGCGACGTGGGAGCGCGGTATAATTTCACGGTTCTGAGACCAAGCGGGGTAGGTGGGGGAACCCATGCGCCTGAGAGCTTGCAAGCGTGACAGCTGTGAGACTAAGCGTGACAGCTGTGGGACGCTCGATTGGACATCCGGATCTCTCAGCCCAACTTGACTTCCGGGAACGCAGAGGAGGCGCTGGACGGTGCCGGCGCGTGAAATATCTGGCTTTCCTGCGTCCAAGTCCAAACAACCGTCATTCACAGACCTCTCTCACACAGTTGATCGTGCTCCAGCATTTGTCTTCAGGCTTGCTCCAACATGGCCACCACGAGGAACGTCGACGCGGCACCGGCGTCCGACATCGCTCAGCTCTGGCAACGCGCAGTCGAGGACTATGAGAAACAAACCAAGAAGTCCCTCCACCTGGCCCAGTTCAGCAACATCGACCAAATCATGAAGGGCACGGAAGGCTTGTCGAACGAGTTTAAGGATTTCCGGCATGACCGATCGAAAACAGACAATGTGCGGACTGCATTAAAGAATAATCTATGGCTGATTCAGAAGGTTGTCAATACGGTCGAGGTGGTTGGGAATGCGGCATCGGTATGTTCTCGGACAGGGAATGACTAGCGGGGATGCCGTGAAATCTTCATATGCGGATGCTGATAATGGTGAACAGGCGTTCCCCCCCGCAATGCCAGCCAGCTTGATTTTCACGGCTTTTGGACAGGTCATGCAGGTACGAGACGCCAGTTGATACCGAAATAACAATGTTCGGTTCTGATAAGGCCCAAAGTCTTTTGCCTCGGTGTCCGCCGACTACGACAAGGTCATGGGGTTTTTCGACTTCACGCATCGCTTCTTCGACCGGCTCTCCATGATCGAGGATAAAACTCCACAGCAAGCGCCATTCCAGCGATGCGTTGTGCGGGTCTTCTCCGGCATGCTGACCATTTGTTCCGTGGCGCAGGAATATGCCGAGAAAAAAAGATTCAGTAAGCAGCTTTTTCCTTGATCGCGCTCTCTGGTTTTGTCCTGCTTCCAGCGGGGTTGACCAGATTTCCTCATCTAGAAAAGTGGTTTTCCAGTTTGGTCGATGGATCGGATGGGGCTCTTTCTGGGGCCATCGAGGAGATGGAGGGAGCCGTCAACGAGCTGACGCAAGCCGTTGGCCTCGCCACGCTACGAACCGTCGAGATCCTAGACGACATCGTCCAAGGAATGAACGGAAACGTCGAGTTCCTCGTAGCGCAGGCCACCGTCATCGATGGACGAATGGAGGCCATCAAATCCGACACGGGGACGATCATCGAACAAACCCAGGCGCTGGAACTGAAACAGGACGCCATGCTCAAGATGCTGGACGAGCAATCGCGACTGTTCAACGACGCGGTGCAAAGTTTCGAGTATATCCAAATGGGGTCTAATCTCCGGCAGAATTTCCAAACCAGCTTGCTGAAACTGGACGTTGTAAGGCTCCGGCTGACTCGGTGGGGTCAGTCAGTAGGACTGGCGAATGTGGACAATGGCGACGTGAAACAGCTGCGGATGACGAATCTCGCTCCCGAAGATCAAGAGCAGGTCCAGGATCTTCTGGCTCAGATTCTGGAGCTCTTTGCGGAAGCTGGGGCGGCGTCGAAGCGATTGCGACGACGCAATCCCAACTTGACAGTGTTGGACCCTGCCAAGGAGCTAGATGGCGTCTCAGCCTTGCTGCACCAGAAGATGGACGATCTTGCCAAGAAGCGG
The DNA here is from genome assembly GCA_037042255.1 of Penicillium sp. PG106-07D. NCBI lineage: Eukaryota > Fungi > Ascomycota > Eurotiomycetes > Eurotiales > Aspergillaceae > Penicillium > Penicillium sp. PG106-07D. The sequence goes on along the minus strand of JAXQJV010000135.1, from coordinate 8,552 downwards.
CAGGGAAAGTCCGAGTTGGAGCGGGACCAAGCGACTATTCTCTACGAGGAGAAGAATTTTGCACGGCTCATTGAGGACATCGGCGAATTAGTGGACGGTTTGGTCGAGCTTTTCCCGGGCATTCAGGAAGAACAGCGCAAGTTGTGTGAAGAAGAGGTGTCCGGGTTGAACACGAACGAGGGCGCTCTTTCGCTACTGAAGGAGGTCGCTGCTGGCCAGGACAAGCTGCTGAGTGACACGGTTGTCAAAGTCATTCAATCCACCACCACCTATACCAACAGCGTGGTGTTCTCGGGACCGAACTCGGGCTTTCAGATAGGGAACAATTCCGGCAAGATCAGTGGGGTTCGCTTCGGCGGTTCCTAGTGAACAGAACAGCTCTTGTGCATATGAATTTCGCTTTCAGCTCATCTACCAGCATGACCCTAAAATTGCATATAGTATTCCTGGTGCCCATATAAGACGCAAAGCAACTAGAAAGAGGAAAGTGGTTCGAGAATCGCCGTGCAAGGATCGAGAGAAATCAATTGATATAATCTCCACGCAGCTGCTACAAGAAGGAACGACAGACAAACCAGCCCACCGATGTTGATCAACCGCATCGGACCTGACCCTGACAGAGACTGAATTTTCAACGGTCAAGTGATGCCGCCTGGTTCCAATTTCTCTCCACCGACTTCTAGCCAGGTAACTAATTCGCTGTTGGGCGATTACCTTCGGAGCTGAAGTGTTTCCAGTCTTGATGTAAACTTCGTCGATCTATGTCGAAGCTTGAAAGGAGACCGTTGCTGAATCCAACAACCACTTGATCGCCGTGCGTATCCCAAGAACAAACCTGGAAATCAGGCAATAGCCGAAGGAATGGCATGGTTCCATAGTATATCCACTCCGCTCTGACATAGAGGTTCTGTAGTAGATCCGCATTCGACCTCACTGGCAGTTCCTCCTCCGCTTCCTCCGACGCGCTGCTCCCAAGTGGTATTGGTCCAATGGCTGTTTCAAGGTATCGGGTGCCTGCTGCTGCTGCGAACTTTACATTATACAGCTGCTCTGACGTTTTGATCTCCTTCCATGGCCGGGACGATATGATATGACTACCGACAGCGCGCCCCAGAAATTTCGAGGCTTTGAGCGATTTTTTGATGTTCCAGAGCTTGATGGTCTGATCAGCACAGACTGCTGCGATCTGCCGGCTGTCTGATGAAAAAGCCATCGTGATGATTGTTGCGTTTGCGTGGGCCCCTGTTGTAAGGGCCACCGAGACCGCCGTAATGATGCTCTCGGGATTGCATTCCAGTGTCTTCTGGAGGTCTCCCGTTTTAGTATCCCAAAGCTTGATCGTCTCATCTTCGGAGGCTGATGCAATTAGCTTGCCATCGGGTGAGAAGGTCAAAATGGTGACTCCGGTATCGAACATTTCCTCCAATCCCCTCAGGGACGCCAATTTTTTGATGTGGCCTGCCAGTGTCTTCTTGAGGTCACCTGTGGCAGGGTCCCAGAGACTAATTTTGCCGTTCTCGTGGCCTGTCGCAATCAGCTTGCTGTCGGGTGAGAAGGCAACAGTGATGAAATTGCCATTGCTCTCAATTGAGTTCTGCAGGTCACCTGTGGCAGCATCCCAGAGGTTGACTGCTTCGTAAGAGCACGAGGCAATCTGCTTGTTATCTGGTGAAAAGGCCACAGCAGAGACTATGCATTGATGGCCTGCTAGTGTTTGCTGGAGATCGCCCGTTACAGCATCCCAGAGCATAATAGTCTCGTCATTGGAACTTGACGCAATCACCTTGCCGTCTGGTGAGATTGCCACCATTACAACAGGCTTCGGATGGCATACGACATTCTGGGTGGCATCTATGGTAATATCCCAACGCCTGATAGTGGTATCAGTAGAGCCTGTAACGATCTGCTTGCCGTTTGATAAGAAGGCCATGGACGTAACCGTGCCTAAAGGGCATGCTAGCGTCTTCTGAGTATTGCCTGCAGCATCCCAGAAGATCATGCCATCAGTAGAGCATGCTGCGATCTGTTTACTGTCGGGTGAGAAGGCCACCGACCCTAGATGAGAGTATGCCAGTGTCTTCTGAAGATCACCTGCAGCATTCCAAAGACTGATAGCCCCATAAGAGGCTGATAAAATCTGTTTACCATCTGGTGAAAAGGCCAAGACCATGCCTGTGTGGCCGACTAGTGTTTTCTGAAGGTCACCTGTGGTAGTATCCCAGAGCCTGACTGTGCCGTCATCATAGCTTGATACAAGCTGTATGGCGTCTGGTGAGAAAACCATGGCTGACGGTCTGTCTGGATGATCTGTAAGTATCTTCTGGAGGTCTCCAGTAGCCGCGTCGAAAAGCATGATAACTTCATTATCATGATGATAACCGTTTGCTGCGATCTTCCTGCAATCCGCCGAGAAAGCCACGGCGTAGGGGCTTGGAGGTCCACCATCACGATTGTCTGGCCCCTCCAAGTGGAACCAGTCCTGACGTTCGCCTGTGGTGGTATCCCATAGCTTAACAGAGCCTTCATAAGCGCCTGACATAATCAGCTTGCTATCTGGTAGGAAAGCCATAGCTGTGATCGGCATTTGGTGAGCTGATAGCGTTTGCTGGAGGCTACCTGTAACAGAATCCCAGAGCTTAATTATGCCATCCTCGGAGCCTGATGCTATCTGCTTGCCGTCAGGTGAAATGGTAATAATTCTCACAGTTCCCAAATGGCCCGCCAGTGCCTGTATCATAGGCGTCCAACTGTCCTCCATGGGAGGCGCTCTTCGCAGCCATACAGGAACTTTGTGAAGGTTTTCGCCTTTCAGAACACTTGATTCAGGACTTAAAATGATGGCAGAGCTGTAGGTTTGAAGTGGCCAGTGCGACAAAGTGTGGTAATGTCGTAATAAAAAGCGCATAGCATCCTGCACCAATGCTAAAGCTTGACAGTCGTCCTTTGTCAACTTGATTAGTAGAATAGTAGGCGTCAGAGAAAACATTAGTAACCCACTTTCAATATTTCTTCCAGGGCTCTCAACGCGCCAATGGCCTTTGGTAGCCTGTCCAACAGACTTAGGCATTCTAGCCATTCCAACAACTTTGTGTGTAGGAATACGCTAACTTGGCTTTTGTCAATGTCGTTGCTCGCGTTCATTAGATGTGTCACCCAGAACATAGCCGCATAGTCCACGCGAGACAGTATGCCATTCCTTGGTCCATTTTCCAAGGTTTCTATGGAGCCTCTCGTGGCATCGGGCCGCGGCAGGTCGACGAGGTTGGGCTTGAGACATTCAGATAGATAGGACAGACAGGCGAGGACAATTTCTTCATGTCCAAAGCGACCATGAGAGTCGAGTATAGACAGCCCATTCTCTCCGGCCAAGTAGTCTCGTGCTGACTGATGAACAAACTCGATACTGTCATCGCGCAACCGGATAAATGAAGCACAGCAATCGACCAATGCTCTAATGGTGTCCTCTTCATCGCTTAGGCCGATTACACTAGCAACTTCCTCGACTTTCAAAGGTCGGTATACCGTCATCATGGCTTTGAGCAGTCGCATACACTTCTGTACTTCAGCCAACTCGCCTTCGTTGAGCTGGTTCAATACCCGATCATAAAACGGATGCAAACCCGGCGGCAAGCTTTGAACTGTGGACAGAGCGTCATCTCGGCAGACACTTTCGAGCGCCTTGCATACCAAGCTGACCCATAGGAAGGTACCTTCCGATTTTTCAGTAAGCTCGGTCTTCATTTCGCTCTTCAGGGTCGCTCCATACTTGTGCTGGCGACTCAGCTCCTCCACTTTCGAAGTGATATAAGCCTCCACAGCCCCTGAAACAGATTGGGAATTGTGTTCCCCATCCAGATTAATTTGCGCCTGGTCCTGACCAGCCAATAATACCCTCTCTGCGCCGTCCCATGGTCGACTTGTCAACACCCACTTGATCTTGCCGGGATGATCCAGTCCCTTTCGCACGATGGATTTGAGAAATTCAACCACGTCGTCATCCTGACACTCGTCAAGCGCATCAACGACCATATATACCCGAGAGTACTTGCACCGGGCCAGCATCTCGAAAAGAATGTTCCACAACGATTGCCACGAGGTAACATCCTCACTGAACGTCTCCTGTATGGTGTCCCACCGGCGACGGAGCGATTCTTTCAGCTCCGTTTGCTGATTTGCCAGCTGCAGAATCAACCCCTTGAGAATGGCTTCCAGTGTATTGAGCTCGTAGTCGGCATTCTGGCAGAAGGAATAAATCACCGCGGTGGACTCGTCCTGCGCCCGGGCGAGCTGCTCGATCAAACCGATTGACAACATGGTCTTCCCTTTCCCAGCGCCTCCCTTAATCCAAAGCAGGCCGATGTCGTCCCCATTTTCCCAATCTTTGTATTGCGGATCTTCAAGAATCCACTGAACGGACTGATGAACCAATCTGTCCTTGCTCTCTTTCAGGCGATTCTTCACAGCCAGAGAGTCCGGGCAGCGCAGAGCGTGGAGACAGATTCGATCGATGTCTTCGGTGGTGTACGCTAGAAACAGTGTTTAGCCTCCTTAAAGTTAACTGGAACTTTTATGGAATTACCCCGCGCCACGTGGAATTCTGCTGTGATGGAACCGGAGTTGTTTCCAATCTGGAGCCCATGATTAGCGGCATTAAAAGTAGCGGATGTGGCCATCATAAAAGCGTTCTCTGATGCAAGATTGTGCTGAAGGGAAGTAGCAGCTCAGCCAGCTGAATGAGTGACCTGCCTTTAATTGCTAGGTGATGGGGGCATTGTGCAAAGTACGATGTGTTCGTATGTAATATGTGGGTAACACATCGTCGTCGGTATTACTAACTGATTACTCGATTACACCGGTATAGGACAGCTCAATATGTTCCCCACTCGTTTGAGTAGTTTCCAGGCCCTTCAATTAATCGCTCTTTACCTGATGGGTCCACTAGTTCTCATCATGCATACTAGTCTATGCCAGTTCAGCTCGCTTTGACAGAAAGAATTCGGGGTTTCCGCCGTTGGGCACTACCGGTTATGAGAGGTGAGATTCAGTCCGTAATGAATCAAGAGCTAAGCACTAGTTGGGTAAACCAACTCTCGGGCGGGGTCAGGGTGATTAATATCAACCAACCAACCAACCAACCAACCGACCGTAAGGGGATTTATAAAAAATTAATATTCATATCCTTTTGTATTGTAAATTCGACGGGCAGAAAATTAGCAAGTTACGTGACATGCGAAATACCACAGTACAAATATATGTATGAAACATGACTATACAGTATACTGAATTTGCTGAACAAAAAGAGAAATTCGGGGCTCTGAAACTCCACCATCACGATTGGGCTCTCTACTGAGTAGCAGCATAGGGTTGTGTGCAAAATTCTTTGCCTGGCACTGTACGGAGGTCCATCCAAAAAGAAGTGCGCAGCGCACCTACCACCATAGATTACCACTAACGGTATATACCAAGCGAATACACATAATCCTTTTCCTTATAGCCTATCTTCGTCTCCCTACTACCACACACTACCTACCTACCTCAGTCTACTACTACTGCCTATATCACTATGCCAAAACAGTCAACTATTGCTGATCGTGTGACGGTCGTCGCATTAAGAGCGTATACAACCAAAACGACTGCTAAGATCGCGAAGATAGTGGATCTATCTATTGCTACTGTTAATCGTATATAGGCGCGTGCTATCGACCGTGGTTTCGATCCGATTCATACTAAGATCTCTAATGAATATATTAAAGATAGCCCTCGCTCTGGTCGGCCTACTAAGCAAGATCCTGAGATAGTTAATACTATCCTGTCGAAGGTACGCCTTGATCGTTATGGCCGCGAGAAAACGTGTGCTGATCTTGCTGGTGAACTTAGCGAGGAAGGGATCGAGATATCGTCCTCTACTGTCTGGACTATCCTAAGGAAGGCTAGGTTACGGAAGACGAAGCCGACGAGGAAGCCTGGGCTGACGAAGAAGATGCGCGCTAAGCGCTTAGCTTAGTGCTTAGCCCACGAGTATTAGACTCTGGAAGATTGGAAGAATGTGATATTCTCTAATGAGACCTCTGTGATTCTTTTATACCGCCGTGGTAGTTATCGCGTTTGGCGTTCTAAAGATAAAGCTTTTCTACGCTCTTGTATCCGCGAACGTTAGAAGGGTACGTCTAAGTTTATGTTCTGGGGCTATTTTTCCTACGATAAAAAGGGTCCTTATCACTATTAGTGCTCTGAAACTGCTCTTGAAAAACGCTAATTAGAGTAAGAGATTAAGACTCTTAACTAAGAGCTTAAACCTATCCTACGCGAGCAGTAGGAGCTTGAAACTAGTATACGGCGTATTAATCTTCGTCGATAACCTACTGGTAAAAAGCTAATATAGAAATTTAATAAGCAAAATAGTAAGCTTTCACGAGGATCTAAGGGCGGAATTGACTAGTATCGCTATCAAAAGATGATTCTTATACCGAAGCTTCTTCCTTTTGCTAAGGAATACGCTATTGAGCGACCGAAGACGATTATGCAAGAAGATAGAGCTCTAGCGTATAGTTATTATATTTAATAGCGTGTATTTAACGCTACTGAAGTATAGCGCTTACTTTAGTGTCCTAATTCGCCTGATCTTAATGCGATTGAGCCTGCGTGGCCTTGGATGAAGCGAAGGACTACAAAGAAAGGAGTACCTAAGTCTAGGCAGGAAGCAATTACTACGTGGAATCAGGCCTGGCGAGATCTTCCATAGGAGAAGATTTAGGCTTAGATTAAGCGTATCCCGACGCATATTAAGACGATTATTAAATTAGAAGGAGGAAATGAATATAAGGAGGGTAGGTAATACTATCCTGTACGTTAGTGGTAATCTATGGTGGTAGGTGCGCTGCGTACTTCTTTTTGGATAGACCTCCGTATAGATGACGAACCCCGTAAAAACCGTATTAGCATATAACTAAGTACACGATAAGAACCACAATCACTTACTTAATCTAACCTAATCAATCAATCAATTAATCAATTAATCAATTAATCAATTAATTAACACTCTATTAACCTAATACAGCCTAAATAGTGGCGTAATGGCTATATAGGCGCTTCCTCCGGCGGAAGCAAGAGTGATCCACGTATCTTCGCCACGTGGCACCGGCAACTCAGCGGACTTCATCGCTTCTTACTTCTTACCTAGAAGTACCACGAAGTCTGACACTAGGGTACTCTATCCCCTCTTTATCCGGAACTATCTTAACTCCCGGATCTCTCTAGTTAGGCCTAAATCTACTTAGTACAGCCTAGATTACCCTTAAATATACTCTCCTAAAGAAGGTTCTATCTATTTAGGAATACGCTAGTACTATTAAGGATAATACTATATAGGAGTATCTCTATGATTACGAATACTTCTTTAAAGAAACCTTATATCTAGCTAGTACCGAGATCGAGGATATAGATAAGATTATCTACGTATATAGGGCCCTAACTAGGAAGGCCGCTAAAGCCTAGATAATATACGAATAATAGCTTATTAGCTCGTACGGAACTCATATCGGAACGTAGTAGGAATATAAAGATTAGATCCTACACGAGTTCTCTAAGTATCTCGGACCCGAGAAGCGATAGGATAGATTCGCTACTCTTTAATAAGGTTAAAACTAGCTATTCGCTAAATACGCTATAAACCTCTAGTAAGCTATAGTTAATACCGAAATCCCCCTCCTAGAGGAAGCTATTATCTAATTCCTATAGAAGGGGGCGAAACCGAATCTATAGAAGAAGTAGGCTAAAGAATAGGAATACCTAACTACCCTAAGGGATATAATTAACTAATTTATCTAGTATAAGCGTAGATCTATAATCGCTAGATATATCTAGTAAAACGCTTAGGATAATAACGGAGATATCTAGATAAACACTATATAATCCTCCGGATAGCCTAGCTATATAGGCCCCCGATACTATAACTATAGTAAGTTCGGCTATATCTAGAGGAATTACCGGTCTCCCTTAGGAGAGAAGGATAAGTCTTAGGGGAGAAAGCCTTAAAAGCTAAAAAACGCGGCTAGCTAGATAAGTTAGACGCCCTTATTAGCTAAGTTAAAGTAGCCTCGAGTATCCCCTAACCGCTAGGGCCTAACTTACTAGACCCTATATAGAAAGGCATAAAAGAGGCTACCCTCTTCGCGATAGGAGATTCCCTTATATTTTACTATCTCGCTATTAGGGCTAGAAGCTAGAACGTTTATATCCGGGCCCTCCTAGATAGCGGAGCTTTATATATATTCGTTTCCGCTAAGGCTATAAAGGAATTTAGGGCCTATCTCTCTCTACCCTAAAGGACGTTAACGCTCTATATTTAGATACTAGATAGATAGCGACTCTTCACGAATCTATCCGTATAGCTCCTAGTTAGTATAGGGACTTAGAAGGGTTACTTATAAGCTTAGATTCTTAACCTCCTAGACTTCGAATTTATCCTAGGGCACGACTTCCTCGCTTCGAAGAACCCCTAGATTAACTAGGTTATATTAGTAATAACGCTCCGCGATTATAAGCGTTTATAT
>JAXQJV010000134.1:0-33381 GCA_037042255.1 Penicillium sp. PG106-07D | reverse complement strand
GGATATCAGCAGGACTCAATCGTCATGCGCACGTTTTGTAACCCCGAACCCACGGCCGAGGACGCCAACACTGAGCTCTGGCGGTCCAGCACGTTGGGCTCAGTCAACGGCCACACAAACGCTCGGGCGTTAGTCAAGATCCTCTCTTGCTTCTCGCTTTGCGGCACATGTGCGGAAGGAGGCCATCGCCTCCTGTCCGCTGAGACAGTGAAACTGGCGCTTACAGAGCATGCGACTGGAATAGATCTGGCGACGGGGCGGAGCGGGAGGCGTGGGCTTGGGATTTATCTCACCGGGCCTGGGTCGGGGATCGTCGAAGGCAAGCTGCCCGAGGGAAGTGTTGGATGGGGTAGCGGATGGGGGGGTTCGATCGTGGTTATGGATCGCGACAGGAGGCTCACAATCGCGTATACTATGAACAGGATGCTGAGCGGGGAGCATCCTTCCCCAGCAGCATATATCAAGACGGTTTACGAAATACTCGGAGCTACGCAAGCTGCCTAGGATCTGGACGAACGTGGATCAGGAACTACTTATTCCTGTGTTTGACAGGTGGATCATACCTGGAGGCCCGCCGTGCAGTGTGAGAAACCTTTCGCTCCATCTAGGTTGGCCAAGATAGCCAGTATGACAGGATGGTCCTCGCCGAGCTTAGTCTTGCGGATCTCCGTGACACAAGTTGCTCTGCTTCTTCCCATCAGCGCTGCATTCTATATGTCAACGCGAGTTTAGCCATGTCTAAGAATGTGTTGAGATGTTCCAAACCAAATGTTCTTTTCTTGGCTCTAAGGTGGTAGTAGGTATAGATAGTAAGGAATGGGTAGAAGTTGGACTGCATTTAAATGCAAACGGGAGGGTGGTCAATGATATGGTTATTAGTTTAATAACTCTAGAAGTACTACACATGCCCGGATGTAGCTCAGCTCCGAGCGTCGTCTATTATTTTTTGCCCCTCTTACCTTTCCCTTTTCCCTTCCCCTACTTCTCCGGAGTTCGAGCCAACGACCGACAACTCTCGCCGTCGATCTCCAAATAATTTCTTGATGATATCTTTGAGCCCGGTACCGACCCTCCATTACTGTGATGAGTTCCTTGCAGTTCGAATTCGGACTCGTTTGCCAATCTCTGTTGAGGTCCCGGCCACGACGGCCCAGCTGATCCGGCTCCCGATGCCATGTACTTGGACTTTTGCCTCTGGCCCTTGAAGAGCCCGTACAAGACCGGAGCATTGGCTACAACAGCGGCAGCAAGTAACTCAACAGATGCCCAAGTCGTTCTATTCACTTGCGCGGTGGGATTTTTGGCGTTTTGAGGGAGTCTAGCGATGGTGATGGCGACGATGAAGAGGCCTACAGTGAAGAGGGCTGCCAGCTGGAATTTTCTAGAGAGAAACGAGTTAACGAGTTGCATATGATGATATCGGGTCGGGCTTAGCTCACTCGGCAGCGGATCGTTTAACCAGAACGAGAATTGGTATTGGCATAGCGATAAGCATAACGTCGGTGATGACATTGAGGACACCTGATTGAAGAGACGAGGATATTAGAGGTATTATATTAGAACGACGCTTCCAGCAGACATACCGAGAACGATCAACTGAAGCTGTGCCTGACAGCATGTGCCTGAATTTGTTAGAGGGTGAAACGGGCACGAGAAAGTAATACACAAAGAGAGAATGGCATACCAGGATCCGGCAACACGATCCAGTAATGGTTGAAGGGATCGCACTCCGTGAAAGTCACGATCTGTACAGTTACATACGTCGCTGCAAATATCCCGATATATGAGATCATCGTGACCTTCTCCCAGCGAAGGTGTGAGTGCAGTCTGCGATAGGTATCAAGCAGAACCAGTTTTTGCAACCAGAGACTAGAAGAATATGAGAAAAACAGCCCGTCGACCCTACGTTCCATTCCGCCCAGGACGTACTAGGAATTATAGAATACTCGATTAGTGAGCACAAACTTGCTTGCGATCTCTCTGCGACGGATCTCCTCGGCGGTGAAGTGGTGCGTGTGTCTGAACGTGGCAGTCATATTGTTGGTCCCCCAGATGAGAATAACATGGACCAAGGCGAGGCGTACGAGAGCACAGAGAATCGCCCCCATTGAGAAATAGTCGCCTAGGACAAACTGTAATCCTTTCAGCTTCCGTACTAGAAGCCGAAGGACCATCAATGCGATTGCCACCCAGGTAAACACCCAGAGAATGATCAGAGTGGAATCCATTGCGTTCGGTAGGCTGTGAGAGCCTCTCCCAACGAAGGAAGGGGGAAAAGAAAAGAAAAAGAATCGACCACACCAAAGCCTGAGACGAGACGAACTATATTAACAGGCGATGGGGGGCGGATTAGGTCTGCTTTCTTCGATCGCAGGGTCCTTCCAATAATTAGTTAACCGTGGCCTCGACAAACCCGCCAAGAAACCAGAGTTTTACATCTCATTTACGAGCCTTTGTGGAGAAGTGAAGGAGCGAACGGTTGAGTCTCGAATCGCCCCGTCACCTCGAGTCATTTCCGGAATTGGAGTACAGGTGAGATTTAAGTTCACTAGCAAACGTCTACGACTTCGACGACTCTCCGGCACGGTTGAACCCGTTCTCCTCCTCGTATTCTGGGGTCCAATCGGCAAGAGTCCGGTGGAGCGCGCGCGGCACGGATAATTTTCGGGCCAAACCCGCCGACCGACGGCCTGAGGCTCCACCAGCAGGGAACAGAAGGTAAACATTTGGCTTGCCCGCCCTGGATTTAAATGGACCAATCGATTCTAGTTCTCGAAACCCTGCTCCCAGGCCTCCTGCATCATTGTTCTTTTCTCGATCAACCCTCCTGGCCCGTCTCTCTTATACGAAAGCACGATGCAGGTCAAGACAGGGTTATTATTGATCGCCGGCGCAATTGCTGCGACGGCTTCACGAGGCCAGTGCGGTGAGATCCCCGCACAGCGATCGTACATGTACGTTGGAGGACAATATATTCAGAACGGTGCTGGCCAGCATGTCTTCACGGATCAGATGTACGTTGAAAAACTGACCCCAGCCACTGGTGTTACCAAGCCGCATCCAATCGTCTTCATCCATGGACAAGCTCAAACAGGCACAGTACGTATCGACGATATCGCCCTTCTCCCCTTCCCGTGGCGGACGAGGGTTAACCGTGATCCGTTAGAATTGGCTCAACAAGCCTGATGGAGGGGAAGGCTGGGCCTCTTTTTTCCTCTCTCAAGGATATGCATGCTATATTATCGACCAGACTTTCCGCGGCCGCAGTGCCTGGTTCCCTGGCAATGGGACGTTGAGCACGTATAGCGCCGAGCTGTTGCAGCAGCGCTTCACCGCACCGCAGCTATACAATCTCTGGCCGCAGGCGTCCCTGCACACCCAATGGAATGGTACAGGCGTCATGGGCGACCCAATCTTTGACACTTACTATTCCTCGACGGTGGAGTTCCTCAGTTCGACAACCTACCAGCAGTCGACCGTCCAGGCCGCCGGCGCCGCCCTGCTCGACACCATCGGATCCCCGGTCATCCTCCTCTCCCACTCGCAGGGCGGATTGATGCCCTGGCTCATTGCAGATGTGCGCCCGAATCTCGTCCACTCCATCGTCTCGATCGAACCCACCGGCCCTCCTTTCCAAGAGGCCGTGTTCAGCAACACCTCCGCCCGCGCCTATGGGCTAACCGATATCCCCCTGACCTACTCGCCCGCCGTGACCAATCCGGTCACCGACCTCGTGAAGCAGACAATTCCTTCCAACTCAACCCTGCACTCCGACTGCGTAATCCAGGCCGATTATCCCGCACCGAGACAGCTCGTCAACCTCGCCCGTATTCCGGTCCTGGTCCTGACGACCGAGTCGTCTTACCACGCGCCGTATGACTGGTGCACAGTCCAGTTCTTGCAGCAGGCAGGCGTGCCCGCGGAACACCTCCAGCTGGCCAATATCGGCATCCATGGAAATGGACATATGGTGTTTATGGAGAAGAATAGTTTGCAAGTTGCGGCTGTTCTGCAGCGGTGGATGGAGCGGAAGTAATTTATGGGCTCGAGAAGTCTGTTGGTTTAGCCAAAGCTGAATCTTGCATCATTTTTCTTTTGTCTCAGTTCATGAGGTACAGAACAGGCCTGCAGAGAGAGCCGCCTTCTATCACCTCTTCTTAATGCCTTTAGAAGGTATCCATAACATATATTAATACACAAGCACGGACGTACAGATAGAAGCTCTGGCATTTCAACTACATGCTTTCTTAACGCCCTGCTTAGACAACGGCGTGCCATCATCAGAGACCATCCACCCGCCCAGTTGAAAGTGACATCTCCAATCGGCTCCGGGCTTCGGCTGCCTTCCGTAACTTTAAACACGCTATGACCTGCTACCATGGCTCCTTGCCTTCGCGCTAGGCCCGATATCTTCGACTATTACCTCAAACAAGGAAAATTCCCTATGTTATCTATTTTTGGGATTCAATGTCTATGTATCCTTCTGCTAAGCAATACTTTTTTTCTGTGCAAAGCGGCCCCTTGACGTACTATATCATCTATTAACAATCCTCCGTCTGCTACCCGCACCTAGCCAGCTTCACTCATAATGACTAGGTTCTCTAGGTACAAGCAGTATAGTTAACTATTAGCTCGTCGATCTTGTCATGAATGTAACTAACTTGTCTCAGAGCTCTCAAGACACTAGATAATCCGTATTAGAAAGGGGATCACGTTTTAGATCTCTAGCATCAATCCCGCAGCCACAGCGGACTTTCCTGCCGTTATTGGATCTTCCAAGCCCTACTTACCATTCACCCACTCCCCTATTAGACGAGACCACCGAGCCGAAAGCGCAAACACTTTTACTTCCACGTGATCCTCTGCCGGTACCTAGCTTGCAACAGTGGCTGCTCTTACAGGTTACAACCATCCCTACTTGCAGTAGAGAAAAGACAGGATTTGACTCTATGACGCTCTGTAATCCAAAAGCACAAAACGCTAAGCTCGCGGACGTTCTACTACCAATGTCAATCATATGATATATTTCCTACACGCCAAGGTGGAGGTGTGGAGGTTCGGGCCGTCGCCTCCGATGTATTTCCCCCCTGCGATATCCAGCTCACATACCTATACGAGAGTCCGTAGCTCCCACGTGTGCTTCGACCACGTCTGCCCTGAAACGAGAAACAAGTCTACACATTTCCCCCTGCCCCACCCAGTAACTTAGCAGCGGCCTTCGCAACTCGTTTGAAAGTATCAGGTTGTATTCTCTCACTTGCCAGGTAACCAGGCCAAAATTGTCACGTGCTTTGGCGTACATTTCGCGTCGGACGCGTGGTGACGCGGCGCGCTAACTCTATCTAGACATTTCTGGCGAGTCGGCCATTCTGGCAATACTACTGGGGCCCAACCAAGACACTTTGTGAAGTTAATTTGAAAGGCGAATGTAGTAGGAATACCAGAGAGAAATACATATATATACTATCATGCGGACTGCTCTTCCTATATGAGGATATTTGGACTAAGTTTTACTCCATCCCCTCAGTTTTCCTCGGTGAGATACAGCTATTCCATCGCTCTGCACATGTTTGAAGGTCAACTTGTCAAGTACACTAATCCATTTCAAAAGAACTAGACGTTTTCTTCTACAAAAAATGCCTGAAGTCTTCACCTCTCCCGCCAAAGTCCTCTCCTGGGACGAGGACAGATCTCCCAACACCCAATCCACACTCCCTCGCTTGACACCCGCCACGGTGAAAATGAACTTGACTGAGCTTAACGCCGAGATCACTAGTAGCTACCAGATGCTATACCTGCCTGCCGGAGCTGATCGTGCGAAGGATGGATCGGCTGTCTTTATCTTTACCGATCTCATCGAGTCGCAGGATTTCCACGGCAAAGCGGGCAGCTTTATGACGCAAGGGAAGGGAACATTCGATGCAACGAAGTTTAGAGTGCAAGGATCATTTGAAATTGTGCCGGGGAGCGGCAAAGGAGAGCTTGGGGAGAAGTTCGCGAATGGCGGGAGTGGGAGCTTCGAGTCGGACGAGAAGGATCCGGGTCAGGTTAATTATAAGTTTGTATTGTCTGCATAATCTCTGCGAGACATCGTTAGTTACTGAATTTCTGTTTCAAAAAAATACTGTATGTAAACCGTGAGAATAGCCGCTACGCTTATCCTTCGTATGCTTTCCGGACCTGTTATGTATAATCATATCTCTCCTCATGATCAGAAATAATAATAGAATACTACAGTCTTTCCCTCGTCCAGAGCTGTGTATTAAAAATGATGTCCTATATGCCAGTGATGCTCTTGAAGTATACAATTTCACTATCTTGGAACGTCTCTATTGATTTCTATATTGTTCGCAAACCTTTAGTTTTTATTGACACTATCTTAATTCAATATATTATCCTTACGTCTTCGTAGGTTAACTCCCTTGCTGCTCTTCACTTGGGGGACTTCATAGATAGCGTGTGGCCTTCGTCTCGACTGGTCTAGGGACTTGCCCTTTCAAACGAGGCCTCTTTACATCTTCCTTTTCAAACGAATCTCTACGCAGCCGCTATTGAGTTGAATAAGCCTCCGACTACCATACATTTCTTTGCCTCACCGGATAATCCTTAATCCCACGAACCCAACAAATTCATTTATGCCTGGGGCTTATTCTTAACTCCTATCGACGCCAGCGGGTCTCAATATCTGATTTTACACGCCTATGAAGTTGACTAGTGAGATACGAATCACAACGCCACCCTTATATCCCCACCGCTAAGTGTTTCCTTAGTCACCCGGGTGACCATTCTGATTCTTATACGTACAATATACACTGTCTAGAGCCGCTCTCCTTATATAGACTTATCTGTTCCTTTCATCCATTCAGGGGCAAGATCGTCAGCGGAAGTATTGCTTTTTAGATGTGCAGTGATCCCTGCTTCGATCCCTTAAAGGCTTATGTTCTGCAGAAAATGAAATAGGAGACGTTTGGTTCGGACTGAAATGGAATTGCTCCAAACTCTTGTGGAGGACACGATTGCTGCTGTTTGGCAGGAAAAATTCAAAGATATAAGCGTTGTGCTTCAACGTAACAGAACCAGACAATAACCCTATGTCATTTGCTGTCCGCTTCTGACTAAATTCTCACCTGCCACACCAATACTCATAACACTCTTTATCAAAGGGTTCTTTTGCACATATATTCTATCCTGCATCGAACCTCATCCAATCACACGTTACGCCACAGGACAACATTAGATGACTTGCATATAGTTACCTAGCGTATCCTAGCAAAATTCGTGTAACTTTCGACACCTTATCAAAGTTATCACTGATCAAGGCCTGCAGTTTTCAGATCACCAAGGTACCACCTTCCCAGAAACCGAAGGGCCCGTTGTCAATCACCTTCCCCGACTCTCTGCTTATTACAGTAACCAGTTAAGACTGGAACGCTTCGCTCAATGTTAGAGAGATTCTTTTCTTCTCTTCCTGTGCGTAGATGATCCCTTCACCTCATTTGACGAAGCACTTTAAGCAAATCGCCCGTCACACCCATCGCTGTAACATCTCCACCTGCACCCGCACCTCTGATTGTAAGAGGCAGCTCACCGTATCTCTTCGTGTAGAAACTGATGATATTGTCACTTCCTTTCAGGGTAGCAAAAGGATGCATCGGGTCAAGCATCTCCATGCCAACTTTCACCTCCATTGTAGCCATTTCGATGCTCCCAACGTACCGCACAACCTTACCTGCCTTCTCTGCAAGAATCTTCTGGCTTTCAATACGCCCGTCGAATTCGTGCAGCCGATCAATAAACTCATCACTGGTGGCGCAGTCTTGCAACTCTTGAGGTATCAAACTTTGCACTGGGAATGATGTCGGAGACTCGATGCGTAGGCCGGCCAAGCGACCCAGGATGGTGAGCTTTCGAGCGACATCTAAGCCATTGAGATCATCACGAGGATCTGGCTCAGTAAATCCAAGCTCCTTTGCTTTCTTGACGACCTCTGACCACTTTCCAGCTTGGCCGGATGTGGGGGCAAACTGGTTGAAAAGGAACGACATGGTCCCGCTGAAGACGCCCTCGATACGAGTCACTTCGTCCCCCGTCTGAACAAGTTCTTTCAAAGTGGAGATGATGGGCATCCCAGCGCCCACGGAAGACTCGTGATACACCATTGAACCCCCCACTTCAACGGCACTGAAAATGTCTTGCCAAAGCTTGTAGCTTCCAGAGAAAGCCTTCTTGTTTGGTGTTATGATGCTGATTCCCCGTCTTAGAAACTCCGGATAGGCCTCTGCGATAGCTCCGGAGCTGGTATTGTCCACCATGACAACCTTATGGGGTGCGCCAGCCAGATATTCGATTGTGTTTGCAATGGAAGGCAGTGCAGATGCCTTCGCCTCCAAGGTCGATAGGGCCATCTCGATGTCAATATCGGCATAGTCGTCATTGTAAAGCGCACCGTCGATGGTTGCAATGTAACAGAGGCTGAGTCGAGTAGATTGCTGATTTTTGGCGAGCCATGCCAATTGTGAGAGAAAGCATGAGCCCACTCCACCAGCGCCTGTTGTATACATCAGTTGATTCATTTGTTCTCAGATCTCTCATTATTATTTGGGCGTCTCTTACCGATGACGGCAATGTTGATTCTTCTCGGAGGTGCCATGGTGAGTTATAAGGATCTCAAAATTTTGTCTAATGGCGGTGCTGGGAATTGATGATGAATATATGCAGAGTAATATTTCTAGCAGCATTCGTTTTATTTCGATCTTATAGAATACAGGCTGTAGCAAGTGTTATGCTGGTTGGCACTGAGGTAATCGAGCGGTTACATGCCCCACCCACCAGTCATCTCCAGTCGACTTTCTGCTTGGGCGGGAGATCATAATCGTTCAATTATGTAAGATCGCATTACATATCACGCGGGCGTTCCAGCAAGATTATCCTGATCAAGAGATACCTAGGCAAAGTTTGGGAATACGTAATTGATGAATTAGATAACAGAATCCCAGTCTGAGGAGGGGCAATCCCACAACACGTAAGTCATAGCGCGGTCAACGACAAAGAGGGAGCCTCAGATAGAGATCTCCACGAAGTATATAATCTTCTATGTAGCCAAAGGCGAAGTAAAAGCACGGTACCACCTGAGTCGTCCTACTTGCATCTTGAAGTCTCCGTTCATTTTGTGGACCTAACAAAAGATACTCTCAAAAATCATCATGACGAAGTGTGTCCTGAAGGTAGTTTTTGATCGTCACCCTTTAAACAAAACGATTACAATGCTGATCAATCTGCAGCTTAATGATCCATCGCTTCTCCACGAAGCATCATTTCTGAATGGAGAATGGGTTCAAGCCAGTTCAGGAAAAACATTTGACGTCGAGGGTGAGTCTGTGATGTTCTCACTTGGAGCCCTAGGCATATTGACAAGTTCCACAATTATAGATCCTGGGTCCGGTCAGATCTTCGCTGCATGCCCTACGAACGAGGTCGCCGATGTGGACAAATATGTCGAATCTTCACAGAAAGCATTCGAAAGTTATCGTCATATGAACCCGCGACACCGAGCAAAGATTCTGCTCAAATGGCACGACCTCATCGCCGCCGCTCGGGAGGATATAGCGAGGATCATGGTTTTTGAAAATGGAAAGCCTATGGCAGAGGCACTAGGTGAAGTAGACTACGCTTTGGGCTTTGCCTGGTGGTTCGCTGGCGAAGCAGAGCGAATTCGAGGCTCCGTCGCCCAGCCCTCAGTCTCAGATCGTCGAACTTTCGTTATCAAGCAGCCCATCGGTGTTAGTGTGGCACTTGTCCCATGGAACTTCCCGGTCGCGATGATCATTCGCAAAGTCGCAGCCGCACTCGCTGCCGGCTGCTCAATGGTAGTCAAACCATCTCCTGAGACTCCTCTAAGTGTGAACGCCCTGGCCGATCTTGCCCTTAGAGCTGGACTTCCAGCCGGTGTTCTCAACATTATCTCCACTGATAATGAAAATACTCCGTTGGTCAGTGAAAGGCTGTGCAAACATCCGCTGGTCCGCAAGGTCACCTTTACTGGAAGCACCCGCGTGGGAAGCATCGTGGCCAGGCACTGCAGCGAGGGTCTGAAGAAAGTCACTATGGAACTCGGAGGCAACTGTCCATTCATTGTCTTTGATGACGGTGACCTGGAACAAGCAGTCGCTGCTCTGATGATTCTCAAGTGGCGCACGGCTGGGCAAGCATGTACACATGCCAACCGCGTTTATGTTCAAAGCGGTGTTTACGATAAGTTCGCTCAGATGATGTTGGAAGCAACACAAAATATTAAGGTCGGACATGGATCTGATCTGAGCACCACCATGGGCCCGCTCACGACCAGTCGGGGTGTTGAGAAACTCGAGCGCCATGTCGCTGACGCTGTCAAACATGGCGGAAAAATCCTCTGCGGTGGAACGAAGCCGGCTGGGTTGAGCGGATACTTCTTCGAGCCTACCATCATTTCTGGTATGACTTCAGAAATGCTGAGCACCAGAGAAGAAATCTTCGGTCCCCTGTTGGGGCTGTATAAGTTTGACACGGAGGAAGAGGCTGTGGGAATGGCGAATGATACCTCCATGGGCCTGGCCTCTTACTTTTTCACAAAGAACGTGGATCGAACATGGAGGCTGCTTGAGAATCTTGAAGCTGGCATGATTGGCATGAATACGGGTAAGAATTCTTTCCACGGATCAATTTCGTCGATGTGAATTTATGAGGGTTCCATTCCATGTGCGCTAACATTCTCGAACAGGCAACTCATCTGCGGCGGAGTCGCCGTTCGGCGGAATCAAAGAGTCTGGTTATGGAAAAGAGGCTGGCAAGGATGTCGCGATTGAGGAATACTTAATCTCGAAGACGGGAACATTGACTGTCACTGGAAGCTTAGCTTAAGCCCAAAGCTGGTGTGGCTCAGCCCATGGACTGATGCACTGATATATCCTAACAAGCTCTTTATTGCGGTATTCGCGAGAAACAAGACCAGGTGGTGATAACTTCTGTTATATATCGTAAAAGGCATCCAGAACAATTCCATTTCATCACCAACATAAATACAAGCCTCCATCAAAATTGTGGCAGTACCTGCTTGGAAGACTTGCATGGGTCCATTACATTTAAGAGCATTTTCGCAACTTGTTTCAACGCAAAGATCTTGAAAATGTTCGTGTGAATCCCAAAAAGGCAGGCTGAGTTCGTGCGTTATCATTTCCGAGCAGTGTTCGTATTCCCGAGGAGCCATTTCCGAGCTCTTGCATTATTCCCGAGCTTTCGGCAATGGAAAACAGATCCACGATTCCATAGGCCTTGCAAACTGCCCGAATATCGGCGTCTCCACTAGGGTTAAACCAAGTCGAGTTAAAAGATACGGGATCAATCTTCGGTAAATCTCACGATTCGCAAGCTGGCTCGAGGTGTGTTGCATGGATACCAACCTTGTCTTCCTTTAGCTCCACTAGTCTCGTAACAATGGGTGTTGTAGGCGGGGTGAGCTCCCAGAAATTGATAAAGGCGAAATGCCCCAAAAAAATGCATTGTATCTGTTTGCCAGTCCATATATTCCTTTTCCTGTGCTGTGTTGACCTATCATGCCTCCCACAAAAGGAAAGTCTTCGAATGGCGCGGCAAAGTCACGACGGAATGAGGACGTCGATAAAAGGTGCGCAGTTGACTCACATTCACTTGCGGCTGGGCTAGATATTGAGCAACAATCAGGAGACTCCGTAACCGCCTGGCCCAGCGAGCCTTCCGGCGAAGACAAGCAGATCGTATGCGAGAGCTCCTAGGTCGGGCAGATTCAAGCGAAAAGCCCTGCGATGAAGTCATTCGCTCGTTACAAGAGGAGAATAGCTGTCTGCGGCGAAATCTAATCGAGGTCCAAACAAAGTTGGCTCGCCTGATAGTGACAATGCAAAATTTATCAGGAACGGTTGCCAAAGTTCTAGACGACTCGGACCTGGGAGAGGCTGCTCAGGATTCACAGGAATGGCTTGAGGATTGCCAATCACCGGGCTTCAGAATTGATGAGACGATGTCAACGGCACCAGAGGATTTGGGGTTCTTGAATCTCGAGGCTATAACCGAGACGTTCGGAAATAGCATGCCTCAGCCAGAGGCTTCTCGATTGGCGGTTATCCCGTCTCCAAGTTGCGCAAAAAGCCCCGGAGCCGATCTTGCGGCAACCTTCAACTCTATGGCCAAGCAGATCCCGAGCATATGGTCCTTCGAGTATCAAATGGGTCTTGATCCGTACACCGCTGCACTCACAAGTAGCGAGGAGTCTAGTCTCGTACTAGGAAAGTCGTGGACTGAGTCTAACTCGCCCTTCTCGGACCATATCTATGTTCTTCAACGTCTTATGAAAAACAAGATAGAGCGTAAGATGAATTCAGCTGGCCAAACAAGTAGTTTGTGAGTGAATGGAAAACTCTTAACAGGCCAGCTAGAAACGGAGTCATTGGAAGCTGACGCCAGGAACAGATTCTATCAAGAAGTCCTCATGGTTCTCGCCCTCTTCAACAGCATGACCCGGCCAGATGTCATGCGATGGTATGCAAAGACACGGTTCTACCACATTGTCAACTTGACAGCCTGGCAAATCATGCCCTGCACGCGAACATTCAACGCCATACACCCACAATACAAACCCACACCCCTTCAAATTCAGGCTGTGTATCCCAAAGTCATAGACTGGATACCCTTTCCATCAATTCGTGATCGACTAATCCAGCTACACTCTGCAAATCCGAAAATCGACCAAATCTTCTGCGATACAGTCAGCAGTTACGTGGTTGAGACTTGGATGTCAGATCTGATCGAGGGAGCTCCGATGATAAAAGCTTACGTTCGAGTTACCGACCTTGTGCCGAACATCGACTCAAACGCGACAACTGATCCAGACGCCTTCGATCTTGGTGTCAATCTTCCGGCTCCTGACGTGGCCACTCTTTTCTCCTCTTCGTCATATTGTCGAGCCGTTTTTGATTATCTCAAAATGGACCGCGATGTCTCCAATTATAAGCTCGATCCTGCTTTCTTCGCAAGTTATCCCGAACTATACGATCACAGCGCCGATATTGCTGCTGAAGGTATTCCGCTGCGGCCGGAAGTTCAGACACGATTGACTTGGCCGAAGCCTCTTGAATCTCAGACATTCCATACGTATCGATACTTTATTGATTTTGCCTATGATTGGCCACTTTGTGTCCCATGTATTGCAGATTGAGCTCGAAGGAAGGTTTTGCACTGTTAGAAGCACTTCTTGTTCATTTTGTAAGGGTGCACGATGGCCAGCCAATATTATCTCCTTTCTTGCATGTATCTTCGAAGATAAATCGCCAGAACATTTCCAGCTCTATACATTCGCCCATCTAAGGCAATTAAAGCGGTGAACTCCCATCGTGATCTTGTGCGTCTGCTCCTTGTCACCAGCGTTCGTATCAGGTGCAGCAACAGATCGCTCGCAAGACTCAGTCCCAATGGCCGACTGCGTAATGTGCGCGATTTTCCATCCGCGTAGGGCCAACATACACGCCGCAGCAGCAATGTACATGAACCCCGTGAACAGCTGCGTACCGAGGTATTCTCCAGTACCGGTGAATATTTCCAACGCAACAGGTTCACTGAAAGTGCATGGTACAGCGATGACTAGCCAGGTGAGGTTGAGCCCACAAGGCAAATTCTCCAGTCCGACGACTTCTGCGACAAGAGGAGCTATCGTGGCCCAAAAGTTTCCCGCAACGAGACCTTCGACGATGGCGAAGAAAATCAGCACGCCGTAGCTTTTGGTGTTGGTCCATATAACCAGGGGCAATACACCGGCGAGAAAAGTCATCGAGCCTGCCATATTAATGCGTCCTGTCTTATCGCTGAAGTATCCGATCAAGGGCCGCCCGATCGCCTGTCCGATATTGAATAACGCGCTTGCCACAGATGCTTGCGAGGAATCCAGCCCGATGGAGTTGGCAAAGTTGGCCAGACTGAATATCAAGATAAAATAGCCCAGCATACTGAACACACTGAATCCAAGCAACAGGTTGTATTCCCACCTCTTGAACAGTCTAGCATCGCAGGCCACTTGTCTCGAGCCGACAGCGCGATTGCGGTCTCTGATCAGAAGTGCGCAGCTCATGTTAACCACGAAGGCGATACTCCCCAAAATTCGATAGGTGAGTTTGAGTCCGACATTCCGTATCATGGCAGCCGCCGCGAGAGAATAGACTGCACCACCGAGACCCGCGCCGGCCAGTGAGATCCCACTTGCCAGTGATCGTTTGGTTGTAAACCACTGCGGAACCACAGCTGCAACAGGGATGAATATGAGGCCCAGGCCTACACCGAAGACCAGTCCCTGTGTCAAGAAAAGATGCCATATTTCTGACGCCCAACTCGCGAGCAACAAACTTGCCGTCTCCAAAACGACACCAGACATTATCGTTGCCCGGATTCCGACTTTGCCAACTGCGAAAGTTGCCACGGGCGAAGTGAGCATCAGACACGTCAAACTCAAAGACCCAACTAAGGCATATTGAAGTGAAGTTGCGCCGGGGAAGATATTGTTTCCCAAGTAATGCGCCAGGAAGACTGCGTATGCCGAGTTGAAGCCCCAGGAGTGCGCGTTGATGGTCGCAGCTGCGACGGTACATACCCACCCATATCCTCCATCCGGAGGAGTATCAATGGGAATATCCGCTAGTTGAGAGACGGGTTCAATTTTTTCGCTGGTTCGATCTTTGATGGGTTCAATGCCATCTTCACGTTTATCTTGCATGAATAAATGCGCAAAAGGGAATTGCTAGGTGACCGGAAGCACAATCTCGTAACACCTGTTGATCAAGCCGAGAGGGAGGCATTAAAGAGTATGGATAACGTATTCCAGGAGTTGGCGACGGCATTGGACTGCCGAAAATTTGGACGATACACTTATTGCTGGTGGAGACAGAATGTTAAATCTGGAGTGTCCGGCATTTGATTTTCATGGTTCGGGCTATGGTACAACAGCTGGAGTAGTGGGGCCCGGCTTTTGGTGGTGACTGTTCACCCGGTATTTGTTCTTCGCTGTAAGTCGAGCAGAAAATTTGAGCGAGAAAGAGTTGATGATTTAATGAAGAAGCATGAATGACCCGAGGGAGTCATGTTCAAGCGGATGGTCTGCCTGCACCTTGGGGTCTGATCATGCTATGTCGTGATGCTATGATTGCGTCGGCGACCAATGTTGTGGAGTAAGTACGAAACGAAGGGGAATCGAGGGCTTGAGCGACCGAAGAAACAACACAGAAGCAATAAAAGTCATTCCAAAATGGAATTGGGTATCTCAAATATACAGAAAATTCTACCGATCACTCACCAAAGGGGTGATTAAACTTGAGCAGTCCGTTCAAACCGCCTACCCATCCCTCATGAGCTTCACCACCCATGCTCCTGCGCATGACGCTTGGTACACCACCCTGCCATTCATTCTCGCCATGTCTCATCTCCTCGTTCCAGACACGAGCCTCCATACCTACAGCCATGCCCTGGCCTAGGTTGACACCATCCAGACTGACCTCTAGCTCGCGACCACGGTTCTTTTCACTGAGTCGCATGGTAATTGGTGTGCTGGAGGGAAGGACGAGTGGTCGGAAGCTAAGACTTCTCGCACAGATCGGGGTCAGGAGGACTGAGGGGACCAGCGGATGCACGATACTCCCACCGCTACTCAGGCTGTATGCGGTACTTCCCGTGGGGGTCGAAATGATGATTCCATCAGCCACAGCCTCGGTCAAGAAACGACCACCCACGAAAATATCCACAATGGCTAGATGGGGCTCTTTACCACGGTGGATGAGCAGCTCATTCATCACGTACACGCCTTGACCATGATCAGTTTTGCCGCGAATGGGGGTTGTTTCCTTGCCGTCGGCCGTAAAGAGTCCAACTTTCAAACGATTCCGCATCAGAATAGGCGCGCCGCGAGTTGCACCCATGGATTGCCCTCGGACTGATGACCATCCCGTCGGACCCGATGGGGACCCATCAGTGTCCAATCGACCTTCTTTTCCCGACATTTGGTGCGTATCGAGCAGAGGAGTACGATCTCCCGCGCCAGCGCCAGACATGTAGACCTCTCGAAAGGCTCGTTTGAACTCCGAGAACTTCCACTCGCTCAAGAAACCAAGGGTGCCCATGCTAAAGGACAGAACCGGAGGGACATTTGCGCATGTAGCAAACAGTGAAGCCGCATGCAAAATTGTGCCGTCCCCGCCCAGAGTGACCGTCAGATCAACCCTATTGTGGAATGCGGTTGGTTTGTCTTCTAAAGACGCTGTGTAGACTGGGTAGGAGAGTGACTCGTGAATTTCGGCGGCAGTCTTGGATTCGAGAATGACGGCGATATTGGGATAGGTGTTGGTGATGTGACTGGGTTTGGAGACTATGTTAGATAAGTTCGTCGATGTCAACGTGAGAGGCTAAGTACTTCGCAAATTCAATCAGCGAGTCTGTGACTGCTGGTGCACAGTCTTTCCGCACCAGAAGCACATTCCGCGGAGGTGCTGGCCAGTGTAGAGAAAGAAGCTCTCCTCGATTTTCTAGACGAAGCCAGAAAGTCAGTTTTCAAGTAGATAATTCCAGCCGAGTAAGCCTACCTCGATACTTTGGAATCAGGCGTTGCGATAAGGCACCGACGTCACGAATCTCAAAACGCGCTGCGGAGGAGGAGAAGCCGCGCCATAGAAACCGCGCCGATAATGGGCGAGAAAGCGCGCTCTGCATACTTCAGAGAACCGGTTTATGACATGTAGGCAAACTGCGAGATTCTTCAAAGGCAAAAATGCCACGTTGACAGGCCACGAGAAAGACAAATCCGCTCCGCCGTGGTGGAAATGCAGAAGCTCTCTTCGAAATAGCTGGAGGCCCTCCGCACGTCCGCGCGGTGACGCACATCGGCAGAATATTGACCGCCTAAAATGAGCACTCGGTGTATGGAGTAAGTACGGAGTACTCTTATGCAAAACGATCATGCTCAGAGACCCTGACCCTCTAATTGTCAGGGAAGATAGATTGAGCATTTATTATTACGGGGGATTAGATGCCACCATAAAACATGATGGGGGCCTCTGTAAAACCTGGCTCCATATAATGTCACACTACTCAAAGCAAAGGTGACTTCTTATTGATAGGAAGGTGACAGGGTCGAGGGCGTGAAGAAAGGCAGCGGAAAGAGGACGGTGGTATTCGTAAGAACATCCATGGATAATGGGAGCGGCTAGACAAAAATGTGATCTCTGCTTGAGGAAAATATCCAAATGTACACAGTGTCTAAGCAGACACGTCTATATTCTCGAGAAAGAGACCCGACCTAGGAGTGGATGAGATCTTACTACTTGTAGTAAGATTTTATTAGAAAAGAAGTCGTGCTTCAGCACTAGACATGCAAACAGAGTAACCCTATACCTCCGTATCCTAGCCATGGAGGTCAGTAAGCGAGAAAATGGTCTGCACCTCTTTGATTTAAATCTCAAATTTCTTTTGTTTCTCTACAAGTATTTAAGGAGTACTGATTCTTACCTATTAGTAAAAAAAAGATCCGACCATAGTTTCCGGCGTTAAGTACTCGAGATATCTATCTCTCAAGTAAGGAGCGTTTTCAAACCGATGTTGGTCCCTCTTGAGTCTTGACGAAATTTAAGTCTCGGGTTGTTGATATCACTATCTCATGGAGACTCGGCCTCTTGGATACCTTACCTTTTCACCATCTCTATCACCACTTCCATCATCACATTCCTCTCTGTCCATCTTCTCCTTTTCTTTTCTCACACTCCACTTCTTCTTCCCTCACTTCTCCTCATCTTCTACTCTTACATACTGACCCAGTCCCCCTTTCTTGTTGTCGCTAAATCCGAGACTTTTGCCCGCTGGCCCATCGGCGTACCTTTGGCTTTTGCTTGGTTCCTATCTCCCGCTCATCTTTCTTATAATTTTCCCTGTCAGCGACATATCAGGACACTCCCAATTCGAAGCACAATTATGCCTCGTCAGCGGAGGGCAAGGCCAGCAGGTTTTCCTCAGATTCCAAAAGTGGCGTGGGATACATACCAGAGACAGGTTTTGTGCTGCCTATACCGTTTCTTCGAGTGCAGCAATGACCAGCTTTCGGTTATTTTCTCAACGATCTTCCGGAGACAGTTGATCCATTGTGGATTTGGGACTGAAAATGTTCCATGCCAAACTCTTAACACCGAATGGACCTGGCTGAGGAGCAATAAACGACCTGTTTGGCACCATGTGCACACCGAGACTGAGTTCCGCACTGATAAGGAATGGAAAGATATCATATATCTTGTTCGCATCACTGCCTTTGAGTTGGGCATTTTGCTTAGAGAAAAACGCATCGACACCATCGTTGCCTCTGATGGAGACTTGGATGTCAACGTCAACCCGTGTGAGTACTTAAGCTCTGTCTTGTTGGCAGGATCCTCCACGAATCAATATTCAAGCTCTGAAAATACCTTCATGAGCAACTCTATGGGTGAATTCGCAAGTAGCTCGACGGTATTCACCGGGGGTTTGCCTGCGGATGCCTCAGGGGATGTCGGAATGGAGGCCAATGAGAATTATCTCGAAGATTATCCAGGGGACTTGAGCGAGGACTTTCCCGAAAACTACCCCGAAAACTACCCCGAGGGCACTTCTTCTGGTGATGATCCTGAGCTTCTTATGGAACAAGATGTTGGATTTGCCTTTGAGGATATTCACTTCACTTCGTGTAGAGCTAGTGTGCAACCAATCCTGGCCGTGTCTCGGGATGCTACACCCTCAAACTTCACTCTCTATCCCCAGGACCCTACAACTGAGACCAGCCATACGCAACGGAGAAGATTCCTTGACAATACGCCAAACATGCCGAGCATTCAGAACCCCCAAATGAATAGCTCATCTGCCGCAGGGTCACACACAGTCAATGGCTCGAGTCAGCACGAACCCTTGGTAACCAGTGACGGAAAATCTTGTTTCAGGTGTTGGAAGGAAGGCTTTAAAGAAGGCTTTAAAGAAGGTATCGACTTTTGTGACAGTGCGTCCACTGCCGAACACAATGTCAGCCTTGATGAGGGTAAAGACTTCCACGATCAGTCGATCAAAGATCTCACAATACCAGAAGACCCAAGTATTGGCGATATGGCTTCGCCCGCTGTCAATACCTCAGGCCCAAATGATGAGGTCAAATCTGGCAACCTTCCGGTCCTATGCGATGCTGATAGTCTGCCACCACTCTTGTATCGTTGGCATAGTGCTGACTCCCAGGGAATCAATACCGAGAGCCTATTTGTTGCTGGCTGGTTTGCAACCACGTTTCCTAACATCACCTCTCCGCGCCAGATCACCGACAAAGGTTTTCTTGATATCTTCACGGCCCATGTGACGAGGGTGCGGGTCCCGACGCCGTTCATTTCAGCATTTGCTCGACCATTGGCTCCCATTCATCGTGCCCTCAGAAAGGGAGAGAACGCCAGCGTCTCGGTCATAGACCCAAGAAAAATTCACGCTCCTGTGTTTCATGCACAGCCATTGGCACAGATCACTGAGACGACTGTTGATCGCTGGAAGGGGTACGGAGAGTTCGCGGTATGGGGTTGGATTTCCAAAGAGGCCATTATCGCAACATTCGAAATTGGCATTCTGGAAAACCACGCCGCCTGGGATCTGGAGATTCACGAGTTTCTACAACTCTCCAAGATCCAGTCGCAGGAGACTTGCCATCGCGGGCTGCGACGGGAGTTGCGGATGAATCTTCTTGGCAAGAGCTACCAAGACAGTCTCTCAATGCTCAAGCGGCTGGCGCAACGACTCGGTGTACCGGAACATTACCATGAGTACTTTGCCACGGATATCTACGACGCGTGGACCATGGACCTAGGTGACACCCATCGAGAAGAGGGACTAAGCGAGGATAACCCAATGCATCAAGCATCTCACCATTTGCCGGAGTCTGCCACGCCGAGCGAGGATGCGCTCATGCACCCGGAAGCTCACAGGGTCAAACGTGGCCATAGTGAGTCTACTCTGTCCTATGTCCCTCCCGAGAGTGACGATGGGTCGTGTACAGAATCGACCTCGGACGAAGAGGATGCGAAGTCCGAATCGCCAGAGGCGCCTTGCCCCCGTCGCGATACTCCCAGCCCTGAATTCTCAGTATTAAGTGATACGGATTCGATTGATGCTCCACCACCTCAACGTGTGCATGCTCTCCGTCCCACCGATGTCGAGATGGCGGAGGTTGTTGTGCCGTCGACGCCAACAGTCACTAGTCGCTTCTTCGGTGGATCCAATAATGTCATGCCGCCCACTCCTTCCTTAAGCTTTGACACGTTGAGCCTGTCCACGCCCTTGAATGATGACAATTACTTCTCGGGGGAGGCTGACTGGCCCTCTGAGGGTGAGACCATGGCGCTTGCCGCCAACGACACGCCAACGAAGTCTCGATACTTCAGCAAAAATGTCGAATGGAAATGCAACGTTAAACCAAGCGTATCTCGCGCGGCTTTTCAGAAGCAGGAGGCTATCGTGATCAGTGACGATGAATTGGACGAAGCGTGAGCATCCTGGATCTCTTTTTGATATTGGAATTGTCTGTCATTGCTTTGTATGTTGTCGAATCACGCGAAATGAAACTCAAATCTGAAAAAGCTCCCTCGGGCCTTAGTATGACCGTAATGCTTAGGTGTGTGTGTTCGCATATTAGTGGCGTCGACTCCAGGTGTAGAAGAAATGATACCTTCCCGTAAATTTACAACTTCAAACCTTTGTTCATTGTACTTCACTTTTGAGAAAGAATAATCACGAAAAATAGAGACATATGCATTGTCCGCTGGAATTATTACAGAATCCTTCCGAGACACTTCCATCTTTGTCATGGACTTTTAGTCGCCTATTGACATGGTGTCAAGGCCTATAGGGATTTTACAGACCTGGCCTACACCGCCAACTCATGACTTTGTACTGCGGATCTAAGATTAAGCTCTGCTGCATTGAGCGTAGTGATCTTCTTTTAAATTCAACCTAAGCTCTTTCAATCAAGCCTGTAGCCCATAAGTACCGCTAAATGATTCTATCTCTGCCAATCGGGAAGGTGGGTGATTAAGCAACCCCAGGTCCACCCGTGGTGTTTGTCTTGTTTGCAGCCGGGGATCATCACCAACTTTCCGCGTCACGCCTCCCTTCGACTTGGGTATTGCATTTGCTTGGTACAAAGGCCTCGAATTCACGACCGAGGTTGCATTCCGCTGACCAATTTATCCTGTCTTTCACTCTCCGTATCACACAACATGTCTCGCGCTGGAATGTGGGCCAAGACGATAGCAGGGTGAGTCACCTAACCTCATTCGACAGAATCGCTCACCTAATCCATTTCACAGCGGTGTCCTGTTTTGCGTTGGTGGTCCAGCGCTCGTCCAATATATCCGTCCCTCGGACGAAGAACTCGTGAAGCGATATAACCCGGATTTGCAGAAGCGCAGTGCAGAGCAGGGAGACCGCAAGGCCCAGGAATTCGATGACTATGTCATGAAGTTGAAGGAGTGGTCTAAGTCGGATAAGTCTAGTATGTTGGACGCTTGCCGGGAGATACGAGTGAGGGTGCTTGGCTAATGCAGGATTTTCATTATAGTTTGGTTCGCCGCACAAGAAGAGCAGGACCGGAAGCGGGCGCAACTTGAGGCGCAGCGTGCGCAAGCCAAGGAGGAGTCGAGGATACAGCGAGAGGAGATGCGTAAGGAGCTTCTGGGCGAGAAATAAGCACACTGAGAGTTTCTTCGACATATACCGACACCTCCTGAACCCCTTGACGTCTTCACCGATTCCCAACGTCGCTCACCTGATACTCGCTCGCCATTTTGATTGGCCTTCCATCCCCTCTCAGAATCGCGTCCACCTTTTGTTTATCAGTTCTCTCGAATCCTTCTACGGTCCCTTGGAGTCGGCGTTGTATGAATACAAAAGCATGTACGATATGACTGCTGGTGCATCTTTCTCACACACCAAGCTGTTGACTTGTGAGGCTATTTGCACTATTTATTGACGAGGGCCTCCTGTTTGAATATCATCTCGAAAATACCACTCTTGATCAAAATTTACCATTCTTGCATTCAACTGGAATATATACAATTGTCTCACGATCTTCTCTGGCTGATTCACTCAGGCTCCTGGTGCTGCCATTTCTCCCGCAGAGCCTTGACATCCAAACCACAAGCCTCAGCCTTCTTAACGATCGCTCGGGCCTTGTGCGCAACAGGCACATCAATCATCTTACCATCCAACGTCCACGCACCTCTCCCCGCGGCAGCAGCCTTATCATCAGCAATGACGACGCGCATCGCCCAGGTAGTTTCTTCCAGGTCGGGGCCGAAGATCTCATTTACCGTCTTCACCTGCGAGGGGTGAATGCATTGCTTCCCATTAAATCCTAGTCGTCGACCGTTGCGGCATTCTTCCTCTAGAGCCGCTGGGGGAGACCCGTCCGCCTTGTCAGACTTATACGCAGTGCAAACCAAATCAATTGTGGATGGGAGGTTCGCGGCACGAGCGGCGGTTGCGATCGCCGAGCGCGCGAACAGGAATTCAGTCAACGACGGTGTTCGTGTAATACTGAGATCCAGAGCGAAATCTTCCGCTGCGAATATCAAGCCTTGAAGTAATGGGGAGGCAGAGCAGATCTCGGACAGATTCGTCAGGGACTTGGCGGACTCGATGAGGGCCAGCAGTGAAATTGGCGGTCTGTTTTCGGGGGATGGCAGCTGGGACAAGGTGTGGCTGATAACATCCGTGACGAATGTCAGGTCCGAAGCTGAGTTGACCTTGGGAATGACGATAGTAGTCAGGTTTGGCGATTGTAGCTGTGTTAATTATTGGCAAAGTTAGCTTGGCATCCTTCTCCCTTCTTGCAAGGAGTCCGTATGAAGCTACTGACCACCTCAGTCAGATCCCCCAATGCTAGTCCACTGTCCACCGAGTTAATGCGCACCGCGCGCTCGCGAATGTTCTCTGGCGTGGGCTGATCAATCGCTCTCCGCACCAGCGATCGGGCCTCCGCCTTCATGTGGGGGGTGACGCTGTCTTCGAGGTCATAGGTAAGACAGTCAGCCGCTAGCGAGCGGGACTTGTCGAGGAATCGCTGTGATGAGCCGGGGACTATGCATGGGCGAGGTTGTGTTTTAGCATTGCTATGGGCGGCCGAGGAGCTCCGCATGGTAAATGCGGGGAAGACACGATGCTCGTGCAGTTGCGTTGTGCTTACCGTATAGCAAGGACCGGCGGAGGGTGTTGCGAGCTGCCATGGCCATCTTTGCGACTTGCTTTTGAAACCAATTTCAATTTCTAGATTTGAGGTCGCCGTGTTGGAGGTTGAAGAACCTTGTTGCCAGGACGTGAGGAGAAGCTCGTAGCCGAGCGCGCGGGAATTGGCTGGCGGGCTCTGCTTTTACCCGCTGGAGACACGAGCAACTGGCGAAAAGTTGAATAGTGTGGAAATACCCACAAAATGAGTGCAAGGTACTTCGAAAGAAGGAAATTCTCTGTGATATTTACCTTTTCAAAACACCTGACTACTTATTCTACTCTGATCCACTTTACTTTGACATTCGGGTACTCATCTCCTCCAAGTCGCCTTTATGCAGCGGCCCGACATCGACTCTCCACCACAATCGGCATGCATCTCCACCCCGAGATGGTCGTTTGCACTCTAAACCATCACGGTTGACAAAGGACGTGGAATTGGAAGGACTCGCAATTTCCTAAATCCAGTATATGTGGGTTACAATATTGGTTGAGACAAGTATTTCAATTCCATAGCAGATCAGTTTTAAACGACCTAAAGTTCTGGTCGATTTACCATGTTCCTGATGTGATTTATATCATCCTCCGCACTGTATCAGTTCAGACCCCTGGACGCCCGCACTGTGGATCTCGGTTGATGCCCGTCATTCACTCAAGACTTCATTCAGTTCAAGGCTATTCTATTAATTTACCGCCGGATTCGTCAACATCACTCAATTCGGTGAGCACTGGACACATCAGGCACACCCCGTCCCTCAGTAATCTTAGCCTCAATGATCTCGTCAATGGGAATCTCCTCCAGACGAGAGATGACATGGTTCAGAGTCGGTAAAGCATCCCACCCGAGAGCGTTAATCTCGATCTTAGCATTTTTCGTCCGGCGCAGGCGGGTCACCTTCGAGGGGACAACCTTTGACTCCTGCGCATGAGGAACAAAGATGGGATATTCCGCCTCAGCCTCACCCTTGGCACCACGACCAACCTTGGGAATGTATCGGTACACCAGAATCCCATCATCATCTTCACCACCAATGGTTCCCTTATCCGCGGCAGGATCCTGGTCCTCCAGATCTTCCAGCTCAAAGTGGCCCCACACAGCGCCCTGCCAGCTCGTCTGGTAGCGGTAGGACTTGTTGCGCTCGTGGATATCAATGGCAGTGTATAGCTTCGGCATGCCGAGTTCCTCCCGACCGGACACGATGGGATCGGCGAGACTCTCGAATAAAATAGGCATGTACGTGCCCTTGATCACTTCGCCGTTTTCCTTCTTATACTGCACCCCGTGGATGTACAGGCCAATGTGGCGGTAGCCACCGCCGCCGAGCCAGTCCATGCCATTCAGGGTGGTCTGGGAGAAACTGGCGCGGGCCACGCTGCCTGGGGTAATGAAACTGTAGCGGTCGGAGGGGAAGAGGTTCTGCAGCAGCGTCTTGCTGGTCTTGAATTTGATGGAGGCAGTTTGGAAGGTGGACTCGAGGGATTTCAGGGCACGGTCATTGCCCATGAAATCTTGTCGGGGACCCGGCATGGGTCCAAAGACGATAGGCTGGCGCCAGTACATGTGCGGGTTTTGAGACCACTGGTGCTTGCGGAGGACTTGGGCGGAGTGGTCGAATTCATCGTGGCCGTAAATATACATGACCATGCCGAACGCTACGGGAAGATGTTAGCAACACGGTTCTAGTGGGGTGATGTCTCGGGTGTCAGTGGACGTACCCTTCTCTGGGGGGATGAGTGTGGCAGAATCGCGAGTCATCTGTTGGATAGTGGTGGCACGGCCGTGACGGGCCTTCTCATAGACCTTCAATCTCTCCGGAACCTCAGCGGGCGAGATGCCTCGGGGCAACATAACGGCCAATGACACTGCATCCTCGATAGCCATAGCACCACCAGAGGCACGATACGGCAGGAAAGGATGAACAGCATCACCCAAAACTGCAAGGCGATCATTGGTCCACGTGGGTAGAGTGGGCATATCAAGGAGCGGCCAGAGCTTCAGCGTCTGGGGATCAGCCTTGGCGAGCAGCTTCAGCACCTGCGGGTTGAAATCCTTGTAGACCTCGAGCAGAGCGTCCTTGCCAATCTGCTGGTTGTAAGAGTCACCGCCAGCATCAATGCTGGTCAGCGAATCAGGGTGAATGCAGACAAAATTGAGCAGCTCATTGTTGGCACAGGGGTAGATGACCACCCGTCGGTCGGACGAGTCCCACATATCGACGGCACCAAAGTCCTGGGCAATGATGTTGGTCTCGGGGTCATCGAGCGCCTGTTGACGGGTGATGAGGAAGCGGAAAGCATTCTTGCCCGAGCTCTTCGGCTTGATGTCCTGCGTGAGTTTGGTGCGAGTGAGGGAGTGGACGCCATCGGCACCGATCAGGACGTCTCCCTTGATGATATCGCCATTCTCCAAAGTCACAGTCGCATTGTGCGGGTCGACATCGACGACCTTGCTGGCAGTGTGGAGGACTGCTGGCTCTCCCTTGCCCGGCACCTGAGCGGCAGCCTTGAGTCCTTCGTGGAAGTGTGCACGGTGAACGAGCAGCCAGCGCTGAACTATACGTTAGCTAAAATTCTCAGATCGAAGAGTGAGAAGCGTTACTAACGTGTCTCCACAGGGCCGCATGCTCCTTCACTGCAGTGATATGGACGGCTTCACCAGCCGGGGTGTACTCTCGCAGCTAGGGCGATCCATCATTAGTCCGATTTACTTTCACCATGGTACACTAATAACTTACCAACTCAGCCTCAACAGCTCCAAACTTGGTTGCATCAATTCCCAGCCTTTGCAGAACTCCGTTGGCGTTTGGAGATAAATGAATCGCAGCGCCGATTTCGTTGGCGAATCGCGATCGCTCGAAGAGCTGGGTGATGGTCAGCAAACACAAATCTAATCCTCCATTACTGGCCTCTGCTGAAGCAATAAAACATACCTCCACATGATGACCCTGCTGGCGCAAGGCGATGGCCGCTGTCAAACCACCGATGCCTGCGCCGACAATCAAGACGCGAAGGCCATTACTGGCGGTTGTACCGTTGAGTTCTTTGATCGCCATTTAGTATGCACTGTACTGCGAAATAGCAACTGAATCCGAGAATCAACATCCGGCAAGCCCCGCGCGACCGAGGTAAATATTTATGGCCATATACTAATCGAACTCTTCGGGCTTTGGCCCGCTTCTGTTGCGTCCCTCTTCGGGTTACTTGGGCCAGGTTGGTCACGTCGTTGGAGAGGCTTCGGATGTCCATTTCGGCTCCACATCGGAGAGACGCGCACGCAGCTGTGAGCGGGGGAACGAATGTATATGAATTGTTGGTGCTGCTAGCCATGACATGATCGAAGGAATTAAGCTTCTTTCTGTCTTTTTTTGTTTGGTTTGTATTCAACACATTCGGTCAATTGTCTTCAAGATGCCGAACGAGATCAAGGATATCAGCTCTCGGGATGAGACATCCTTCCCCTACATCTTCGAACAGAACCTGTCGATTACCCTGAAAGACCAATCGGGTGTGGTGCGATGCAACGTCTATCGCCCCAAGACTTCGGAGAAAGTCCCGGTCCTGGTGACCTACGGCCCTTACGGCAAGGACATTCCCTACAAGGACTTCCACCCCAAGAGCTTCAGCGAGGTCAACCCTGAACAGAAATCCGAGCACTCTGCATGGGAGGTCCCCGACCCCAAGTACTGGACCAGCAATGGATATGCCGTGGTGCGCGCAGATGAGCGCGGCACTGGCCAGTCGATGGGCTTGCTCGATACCATGTCGCGCGGCACTAGCGAGGCCTTCTTCGAAGTGATCGAGTGGGCGGCTGATCAGCCCTGGTCCTCTGGCAAGGTCGGACTGCTGGGAATCAGTTACTTTGCCGGCAGTCAATGGCGCGTTGCTGCTCGCCAGCCAAAGGGTCTGGCTTGTATGATTCCCTGGGAGGGCATGTCAGACTACTATCGCGACCGCTGCCGCCACGGTGGTATCCTCTCCAACGCATTCATCAAGTTCTGGTGGGACCGCCAGGTGGTGAGCAACCAGTATGGTCTTGCTGGTCGTGCAGCTCGTAACTGGGGCCCCGATACTATCGAGGGAGATCTGTCAGAGGAAGAGCTGGTGAAAAATCGGCAGGATCAAACTATCGATAATGTGGAGAACAAGTACCGTGATGACCTCTACTACGCCTCGAAGGAGTACAGTCTCTCCGATATCCAAGTGCCTCTGCTATCCGTGGCTAACTGGGGTGGTATTCTTCTTCATCTCCGTGGAAACGTCGAGGGATGGACTCACACCGGTTCAGAGCTCAAGTACCTCCGTTTTATCACCGGTCGTCACGACCTGCCCTTCTACTACGCCGCGGAGGTTGAGCTCCAACGCAGCTTCCTGGATGCCTTCCTGAAGGGTGATGACCGGGAGGGCTGGTCAACTGGCAAGGCCCCCAAGGTTGATATCATGCTGCGTAAGGGCGACGTTGGCTTCAACAACGCCGAAGCCGAGGCGCAATTCCCCCGCCGCATTGAGCACGAGTGGCCCATTGCCCGCACCCAATACACCAAGTTCTATCTGACATCGCAGCGTGAGCTGATCACGCATGCTCCCACCGAGCGCCATAGCAAGATCTCTTACCAGGCTCTGGGCACAATGGAGAGCCCGCAGTTGGTGCAATTCGTCACCCCGGCCTTCGAGAAGGAGACTGAGATTACTGGCCACATTGTCGCGCATTTGAATGTCTCCATGAGCGCAAAGTCAGGTGCTCCTACCCCGCAGGACCTGGATCTCTTCCTCACTCTCCGCTACATCTCCCCCGAAGGCAAAGAGGTCTTCTACACCGGTACCGCAGGTGACCCTGTCCCCCTGTGCAAGGGCTGGCTGCGTGTGAGCATGCGCAAGATCGATGAGCAGAACCCTCGCAACAGGCCCTGGTTGCCCCACCGTAACTATTACTCCACGGACGTTCTGCCTGTTATCCCCGGTGAGGTGTACCCGGTCGACGTGGAGATCTGGCCGACCAATGTAGTAGTTGAGAAGGGTGGTAAGATCATTCTGGAAGTTTCCAGTGGTGATACTCAGGGATGCGGTGTCTTTCAACATAACTCCCCTGTTGACCGGTAAGTGTCCAGCTCTCGTGGATGTGTTTAACAGTGCTAACACATGATATAGATCCGTGGATCGCTTCCAGGGCCAGAATCACATCCACTTTGGCCTCGGGGACAACTACGTTACTCTGCCGATTATTCCTTGAGACGACACTGAAGAGGCGGAATGGATTACATGTAAACGAACGAAAACAGAATGGATGCTCTATAGACTCAATGAACAATATCATATGCTTCAACCAATTATTCTTCTGCCTTTACTTAAGCTCTCCGTATTGACTTCAATCGTATTATGATCAGTCTTTTCTTCCAATAGATTATCGATCTCCCTCCCCGGCGTTCGCTTCTCACCCAACAATGTCAACTGGCTTGCATAGGTGGCAAACCATCGATATGCCGAACCACAGAAAGCACAGAAAAAGAAAAAGGCCCCGTCCTACATGTCACTAGGTTCCGATTGCCTGTTCAAACAGCCGAGTTTACTAAGTCTTTATCTCCGACAGCGCAAAGTCCGTACTCCGCACGGCCACTACCCCACGGGCAGCCGATGTGGTCGAAAGTGGTCCCGAGAGACATGCTCCACACAAAGATATAGATCAAGTACACGGGCATACGAGAGTGATGGGTACAGAGCCTCTTACCCTTGACAAAAACCTATACCATTAGCTATTATTCTCTCCTTCCAATCTCTCGAAAACATCAGACCACCATTATGCCCGCAAAGACCCCCAAGAACATCCGCCCACTCAACCGGTACATCACCACCCACAATGCCGACGGCAAAGCCATCTTCTCGACCACCCTGTCCGAGGTCATGCCCGTGCAATCCATGGCAGACGGCGCCGACTTCAGTCTCGCCTATACCTCAGACCACTTCCCCGCTCAGCTGAACAACGAAGTCGATGTGACCGAGTACTCTTCCTACCTCACCAGCCCGCCCGGCATTGCGATCTCCAACGGCACCGTCTGCCGCATCGTGGACATGCAGCCCGGCGAAACGAGTCCCATGCACCGCACCGTGTCGCTGGATTATGGTGTCGTGCTGGAGGGCGAGGTCGAGCTCTTGCTGGACTCGGGCGAGACAAGACTGCTCAAGCGGGGTGATGTTGCTGTGCAGCGGGGAACGAACCATGCTTGGCGGAATGTGACGCCTGATGTTGTTGATCCTGTTACTGGGGAGGT
This sequence comes from Penicillium sp. PG106-07D, assembly GCA_037042255.1. NCBI lineage: Eukaryota > Fungi > Ascomycota > Eurotiomycetes > Eurotiales > Aspergillaceae > Penicillium > Penicillium sp. PG106-07D. The sequence continues at coordinate 3,811 of JAXQJV010000134.1, read as the reverse complement.
TAAGAAGCAGTGGGCGCGGATGTTGTATGTTCTGGCGCCGGCGGAGCCGCTGGAGATTGGAGGGAAGAGTTTGGGTGAGGTTGTCGATGGTATTGGTGTTCGGGCTAGCACTTAGAGGGCTGAGTATGTATAGGTACAGACGTGAATTTTTATAAATCGAATGTCAATAACACGTTATTATGATCAAGGTTTTCAGCGTAAAGGATTTTTATATCGAGGCCGGGGACTCTCGGATTTAAGCTTGTTAGGAAACAAATTGCAGTGTAACAAGTGTATAGTATAGCTACTACACAGTCCACTGGAACTCATAACGACGCCATGTACTGTCAAGAAAACGGATATTGAATGAATACACAAGTGCGAAACATAATTAACCAGCAACTAACTACGCATCCTCACAGATGTCCAGGTATAGTAACCCAACGTCGAAACAGTAGCCACCAGCGATATCAGCGTCAGGCTAACACCAGTAATTATACCCTGTTCAAAGAATCCAATCTTGAAGCCAGGTCGCTGCTTAGTCGAAGGCAGAGGCGCAATTGCCTCGCGCCAGAGTGCATCAGACTTGACGGTGTTCTTGGCTTCGAGAATTGATTGCGTAGCCTGAGCGGTGGCAGAGGGGTTGATGAGTTGAGGACGAGGCTTCTGGAATTGCAATGTTGCGTAGCGGGTTTGTGGGCTGTAGGGTGTGTTTCGGGGGATGGCAGGGCCGACTAGACATAAAGTATTAGAAAAGAATATCCAAAATAGCCCTGGAGGAATGAAACAATGAGAAAAAGGGAAGACGGTGTTGTTGACGTACTCAGCATGTGGCCGGGAACGTGGTTCACCCACGAAATTTCAGCGTCGATGAATTGGGTGAGGTACTTGGCTGAAGCAGGCGCAGCAAATGCGTAGACAGCTGCGAGAGTTTCATTGCTGGTTCCGTTAGCAGCGCTCTCTGAAGGTGGGAGATCAACTCAAAAAACATACAAGTTGATGTCGATAGCATCATCCAAGCTGGTAACCGGGTGCACCAGCAACACTTTTTCGTCGATCTTCTTCTTCAACAGAGGGGAATTCCTGCGCGAGTCAACATGGGCCCAGAAACATCAAGATGCCACAAGTGCGACCTACCGATCCTGTACCTCGACCACGCCCCAGTTGCTACCTGACACCAAGATCCGGGCAGTCCGGTCTTTCTGGATCGAGTCGAGCACACCTGGTCGGCGGAGCGACGTGGGAGCTTGTCTAGCCTCACCATTCTCACCAGCGAGATATTTGGAGGCATGCTGAATGACAGCCTCAACAAATGGCTTCATCACAAACTCGTTCACCAGGACAACGTCGGGACAGTATGTTGAACGCCCACCCAGCGCAAAACGAGCAGCGACTAGAGACTTGGCAGCTTCGGTGACCTTACCAGTGCGATCGACGATCGCAACACTTCGCGCAGTGGCAGGTGAAATCAACCCGCTGGATTCATCTGCGCCTGTCTGCACCACCCTCAAAGTCTTGCTCAGGAATGACTCGTCAGGTCGTTGGCTGGCGATCGCAAAGGTATCGTGGTCCAGGGCGTCGGTGAGGATTTGACGCAAGAGCGCAGGCAGGGCCATGGTCGTTTGAGGGAGCTAAAGAGTTCATTGTGAGCTTTCATGTATGCCTTGGTTTAACGCGAAGCCGTGCCTACCTCCAAAACGATGCAATTCCCTGCAGCCAGAGCAGCCGTCAATGCAGAAATGACCGAGAAGAACAGAGTATGTGTGGTCGGCACGATATACACAATCCCAGCACCCTGCACATTCTCCGCATTATCCTTGCCATTCGCAATGCGATACTCGACCTCCAGATCCTTCTGCAAGCTCAGTGACGTGTAGTGCGTCCGGAGCTCTTGCAGCGCTAGAACTACTTCCGCCCGGATCTCCTGCTGTGTGTGTCCCGAGTCTGTGCGAATGGCATCCTGAATCTCTGCAATATTCTCAACAAGCGCTGCCTGCAGGCGATGGAACTGCGCTTGACGGTACCGCGTGTTTTGAGCGCGGCCGTCGATGTTCGCGGCGACAATGCGGGCGAGATCCATAATGACGGGTGGTAGTAGAGAAGAGGACCACAACTCAGAAACTTGAACAGAGAATCAAGACGCAAAATCCCCAGACCCCTTGAAGAAGTACGCGCCCACTGTCTCACAGCATCAGCCAGCACATTTTTGTGCTCGGAGCTATCATGCGACTCTCTCCCCCCCCCGAGGCTTCCATCGAGTCCGTCGGGATGTGGGGGAGAATGCGGACACCCGCTCGCCTCTCCCCCAGTTTGGCCGGTCTGGCAGTGCAGTGCCACCCTCATTCGCCCCCCCATTCGACTCCGGAATTGCCTGACCGACCTACAATGGGTCGGGGTCTGGCTCTAGTTATCCCCGACCGGATATGAGAGTGCTCGACTCACTTGGTGGGTGGGTGTCGACGTTCATCTACTCTTTCTCCCGTCTCTGCTCCCGGGCCATCATGTCTATCACTACCGCTGCCACCGCGACGCGCTCCTTATCCGTGCTCGCCGATTATGAGGTCCATCATAGCGGTTCAGAGCAGACTGCGTCTGGCTCTGCTGCGCCGGTGAGCCCTGAACAGCGGGCTGACTGGCCTACTCATCACCGTCGCATACCGAACTATCGTCCTGCCAATTCACGACTCGATCTGGCGGATCGCCCGGCTGGAAATGGGCATCCTGCCGAGTACGCTTTTATTCAGATCATGTTGCACGGTGTATGGATCAATGCGGTATGGGATATACTCGAGAGGAAGATAGATGGGAGAGATTACTGATGATTCGCAGTCCGTCGCCCGATTATGGCGGTTTACCGGTGGAAGGATCAACGACAAGATCTTCTACTACGACGTTGGAGGCGAGTGGTAGTGGGTTGAATATGGATGGATATGGATGGACGTTATCGCTTGCTGTATTTTCCGGCTTGTTGAACTTTACATCGCTTCAATTGATTTCTTGTTTGATCACTCACAACATGACCAAATGGACCCCCGGTTGAACCCGCCGCTGTTAGAGCCGGTAGACTCTTTTATCATACCAAATAAGATTCATAGTTGAATCCTGCGAAACTTCTGTAGCTTCGCCATACCAACTCGTGCGAGTAGCATGGTTCCCATCACACATCCCGACACCAACGCCGGAAATGCATAGGGGCTGTCCTCCAGATAATTGATGACATTCATGCCATACAAGCCCGCAACAAATGTGGACACAGCAAAGCCCAGCATGCAAATCTCCAATTGCGCCTGAAAAACCATAATCTGATTGCGTCGCACATCGAGAATAGACAAGATGGCATCTTGCGTGCGGTGCACTGAACTCAATAATTCCCGCGCGGACTCGACAATCGCGTCGTGACTTTTGTAATACGCTTCAAGAAGATATTCGACTTCTTGATGGTCTTCGATGGCATGGGGCATGCCCGCTTGTTGGTCCGTGAGGTACATCGCCGCGAGATCCTCGTCGTTGCTGAGCAATTCTTGCAATGCGGTACACATCTGGCGAGCGCGTTGTTCAATATTGACGAGTTTCTTGCCATTCTCCAGCAACGTCCTTGGTTCAGTCGAGGCGATGTCTTCGCTTTGGAGATCCTTTAGGCTGGCCTCGATGTCTTTGCGGACGAGTGAGTGCTCGGCTTCTAAATGTGCAGTCACGGATGCCAGGGCTGCTTCAACCACGCGAAGCTCATAGGGTAGCACGACCGGCAATCCAGGGCCATGTTTCCCGCGCAGCTTACTTTGAAGATCGGTCACGAATATCTCCTCGAGGAAGGCGTGGGGTTCGTTGTCCT
>JAXQJV010000133.1:0-29520 GCA_037042255.1 Penicillium sp. PG106-07D | reverse complement strand
TTGGAAAAGTGGAGGAAATTATACAACGAATGGTGAGTTGACCGCTACGAAATAGTGGCTGATCATGAGCATTTGCTGATCGAGCCTAGATTCGTATATACGAACCGGTCATGCTCATCGTCGGAACTCGAGGTCGAAATCTCCAAGGTGTTCACAGTCTCCTACCCGGTTCCGTCTCCAAGTACTGCGTCCAGCATTCACCGATCCCCGTTATCGTCGTCCGACCCTCGACCAAGCGGGAGAAGAAAAAGAAGAAGCGTCGTGCCGACCCCACCCGGCGCAGCTACAACCATCTGCTTGAAATGAGCGAGCAACGTGGTAGCCGCGTTTTTGACGCCAGTTCAAGCACTGAAAGCAGCGTGCTCAAATTACCAGATGAAGGAGCTGCCGTCGCCGAGGCGCTGGGACTTCCTCCAACCTACTCTCGCAGCCACTCGCGAAGCTCTCTGTCCGTATCAGATCGGAGCAGTGTGAGCATCGATGATTCAGATCCCACATCCCCCGTGCCATACTCTCTTGACACAGTCCTCATGGGAAGCCCCTTGAGCGGTAGCTCCGCTAGTTCGGAGGAGAGTGTCGTGGTCAGCAGGCCTACACGGCGACCCACATCGCCAGAGCCACCACTGCGATCACTGACGCCATCTCCCGAGCAAGACTCACCGGACGAGTCAGAGCACCAAGTGACGGCGACGGACGATGACACACCAGACTCGCACTCGGAAGCATCCGACGCTACTGCCAAGAGGATGTCAATACCAGTAATAGAGGTTTCGAATGAACATGAAGAAAAGGCTGGAGCCAGCCCCGACTGAAAAGCGAAAGTTCATACCTATCAACCACCTCGTCGTCATTTGCGTTTCTTCCATACCTCATTGCATCTCAACAACCCGTATATGTTCATCACAAACATTGCTTGTCCTGATGATACCCCAACCCTTCTCTATAGCACACAATACCCCAAGAGCCACTTGACTGCTTGCAACATGTTCTCCCCTCCTTTCCTTGTTCATTGGACTCACCGCTCATTATAGCGTGGCGATTGCATCTGCCTGGCCGAGCGTATATTGAAATCGACCGCAAACAGGATCGGCCGAATCATAGAAATTCACAAACGATAGAGTTGGAAGCATTCTAGTGCATGGCATATCTCTTGTGCATAGACGTAGACACCAACTTGGAAGGTAGAATCTGGCATTGAATGAATTCGCACCCTGGTATTCTCTCTGGATCAATCCAAACTCTACACAGATGTACCATACAACGAGCAACTACCTAGGAACGGGATGGAAAATGCAAAACATGCTTATGCTTTTCTAGATCTCACGAGAAGAATCATCGGGTATTGAGTTGACAGGCAAACAGCAAAAGGAGACAAGAAGATAAATGCCCAACCAGCATCCCCATGCACACCCACTCATCAACCCGTGATGCAGTCCACGGAGATGATCTACCACGGATTCTTCCTACGAGCAACACTTTTCTCCCATTGCAGTCTTGACAACGGCAAACCTTCTCCAACGACTAGAAATTAAAAAAAGGGTGATATCGAAAAGGAGGAGAAATAGAATAAAAAAGGTGTGAAGATTGTACACTATGAAGGGTCCCGATTTTGTAGGGAAAAAAAGGGAGGAAATGATACGGGACAAAAGGGAGGGCAAAACAGGAAGAAAACCGACCAGTCGGGGAATGCAAGTCAGGACGGCCATTAGAAACGCAGATTTGGCAATGGCGGAGCAACATGAACAGTGAGGGGGCAGAGAAGAATCTGGCAGGGGAAAATAAGAACGGGGAAATCTTTTGGGGGTGGGGAAAAAGACTATGAAAAGACGTTGATCATTAACACCGAGGGAATCAAATCTATGCTGTGTTCTCGCCTTCCGTGGGGGTTTTTGAGGGGCGGCGCTCCGAGGTCGCGGGCTGTGACTTGGTGAGCATGGGGGAGGTTGGGTTGGATGGCGGCGAGGTGGCCATGTTGTCACGGTCTTCCAGGGCGGCAAGGGCACTATACGAGAGAGAGAAGCGGGTTAGTATATTGTTTCAAAGTCGGGGGAGAAACGATTCGTCCATCGCTTCAGAAGCGATGCGGAAGTGATCGCGTACCTGAAAGCGTTGATCGAGGATGCAGCCTCCTTGTCCTCCTTCTTGCCAGCAGGGGGAGTACCAGTGCGGCTGCTTGCGGCGCTGTCATCGCTGCCCCGGACAAGGTTGCCGCCGGGGCCAAGACCCTTGCGACCGCTGCTGCTGCGCGAGGCGAGCAGGCTCGAGGGACCGAAGGACATGGGCTGGTTGGTGTTGCGGGTAGCCCGCAGACGACGTAGGTCATCACTGCCAACCTTGCTGGAGGCATAATCCGGGGGAGGAGCCTGGTTGCCGTAGCCAAAACCACGAGCATCACCGCGGCCCATGGCCGGGCGACCGCCGCCACCTCCACGCTGGGCCTGCTGGCGTTGGCGTTCAGCCTCAGCCTCAGCCTGCGCACGTGCAGCCTGGTTTTGTAAAAATCAGTCATTGAGCCTTTAGAGCAGGTCTATGAATCAACGATCGAGCTTACCTCTTCGCGAATCTGCTGAATGGTCTTGGGACCCTTGTCAGCGTCCTTGGACTTCCAGCGTTGGGCACGCAGATCGACGATATCCTAAAACATTCAGTTAACATCACTTGCATCCTTCTAAACTAGATCCAAAGCAGGACAGAAGGTAGACGAACCATCAACATGAACCTGAGACGGCTAGGCAAGCCGGGCATATCCATCATCAGGCCGATACGCGCAAAGTAGGCGTCCATCATGGCAGGGCCCTTCTCAGAAGCGTCCAGGCTAGCACCAATCGTGCGAAGCAGGTTGCACAGAGACTCAACCTCAGCCTCCTCGGGCACACCCTCAAAGTCGAGAAGGCGCTTGGTACACTCGTGCATGATACGTTCAGTCAACATGCCAAGCTTGTACAGCTCACCGATGAACTTGACGAGACCAAGACCACGACGCTTGGCAGCGGCAGCAATGTAGTACTCATCGGACAGCATGGCGATCTCATCGGTGACACCCTCAGGCTTGGGTGGGAGGTTGACCTTCCAACCACGCTCAAACTCCTCCTGACAGCGGTTGAGCAAGTATTTGCGGAACAGCGAACCACCGGTGACTATTAAGCAAGGGTTAGTAATTTGATGCTTCAATCCAATATCAAGATAGAGCAGGGGAAGCTTACCAATATTGCCACTCTTATCACGGATATTCTCATCCTTGATCTCAGGGCTCATGCTCTCAAGCATGCTCTTGCAGAACTTGGCATACATAGGGGCCCAGTGAGCCTCGTCAGTAGCCTTCTCAAAGGTGAGCTGAATGACCTGGCGCAGAGTGCGACCATCCGACTCGTCCTTGGACTGAGACACGATCTCCAAAATCTGGGAAGAGATGCGGTCGAACTTTTCAGGGGTCATCTTGTTCAGTGCAGCCTTTACCTTACGCTGCACAACATCGGGAGCCATGTGGCCATCACCACCGGGTGCGGGACCAGCGGCGTTGGTACCAACGCTGCGCGGCTTCCAGCCGGTGGCACTTTGCTGCAGAGCCTTGAGCTCCATACCAGCAGTAAGAGGCATGGCTTTGTTGGTGTCCTCTTCCTTCTTGCCGCCGTGCTTGCCACGCTTGCTGCCGGCACCACCCTTGCTAGATGCCACACGAGGAGACATGGGCATGTTAGAGGAGTTGTTGCGAGAGATAGGCGCACCCATGCCAGGCATACCGGGACGGCCGAAACTGCCGAAGGGGTGAGCGCCGCGGTTACTCAAAGATGGGTTAACGGGAGGCATGCTGTGACGAGAAGTCTGGCCGAAATTGCCCATGGGTGCACCAGGGAAGCCAGCCAGGCCCTTGTGAGAGGGTTGGCGGCCGCCCATGCTGGGGGTACGAGCAGACTGGGGCCGAGAGGAGGCGTCGCTATCGCCAACAGTCTCGCGCACACGAGCATCCCAGTCGACAGAGATCTTGTCCTTGAAGGCAGCTTGGAACTGGAGCAGGAAATCACGGTCATAGTGGAACCGGCGACCAGCAGGAGAGTTGGCGTTCAGTGAGGCATCGGGGGCGATGACAGAAGAGGGGTAGGTGACCTTGCTCAGATCCTCCAGGAACTTGGCATTCTGAAGGGCCTTCATGGCGGCGCTGGGTTGAGGAGGCTCAGTAGGCTTGGGAGTGTCAAGCTTCAGACCAGCGGGCTTTTTGGCGGCGGGCTTAGCAGGGGGAGGCATAGACATGTCAGATGAAACCGGAGTGGCAGCACCGCTGTCAGCGGGGGTCGAAGCCTCGGTGGCAGTGAAGCCGCCCTTCTTGAGAGAAGCAAACAAATCTTCGCGCTCCTTTCGGGTGGCCTCATCCTCAGCGGTGTCGCCCTTGGCCCGAGCGGCCTCGCGAGCGAGCTCGCGCTCCTCGGCTTCCTGCTCAGCCTTCTTCATGTTGATCTCGTATTGCTCGCGTTCTTCTCTCTCCTTGCGCTCGGCTTCCTCCTTCTGTGCCTGCTTCTTGCGGTTGTAGTCCTCCTCGGCGGCACGCTCCTTGGCTTCGATCTCAGCCAACTCACGCTCAATGGCATCGTAGTCGATCTCATCGTCATCCGCAGGGGGAGCGGGGGCGGGGGCGGGAGTGGGAGCAGGGGCCTTCTTGGGCTCTTCAGCAGCGGCGGCCTTCTCCTCCTTCAGGCTCAGGTCCTCCAGAGCAGCACGAGCGGACTCGGTGGCATCCTCCTTCTTGGCCTCGACAGGCTTGACTTCAGCGGCCTTAGCCTCAGCGGCTTTAGCCTCCTCGGCCTTCTTGCGGGCAGCCTCCTCGTCCTTGCGCTTCTGCGCAGCCTCGTCTTCCTGGATCTTCTGGCGCACAGCATCCTTCAACTCCTGCTTCTTCTCCTCGTCGGTCTTACCACCGACCTTGCTCTCAGTGCGCGAGTGGTCAGCAGCGCTGGCGGTTCGGGGTGGTGGAGTCGCGGTGGGAGTGGCGATCTTGACGGGGGAGGGCGTAGCACGAGCAGGAGACGCGGGGGTCTTGTCGAAAGTTTTGACACTGCCGCTGTTGGGATCCTTGATGATGATCGGACTCTTCTTGGCCGAGGGGATCACAAAGTGTGGCTTAGGGGCAGGGCTATTCGAGGACCTGCTACCAGTGTGAGTGTGACCAGCGCCGGGAGGGCCAGCTGGGGCGGGTTGACCCAGGCTGGAGCCAGGACGGTCAGCCGAGACCTGAGACGGGGTGCGTGAGAGAGGGGTCGACTGGGGAGGAGGCTGAACGGGGTATTGCTGTTGGATGTAGGGAGCCTGTGGGTTGTACGGCATGCCAGGGCGAGGTTGCGGCGAGGGAGGGGTCATGTATTGCATGTTCTGCATGTTGTAACCGCCTGGATAGAAGCCGTAGTTGGGATCGTAGCTCGGCGGGTAGCCCTGATTGTTTTTCATCCATGTTAGACATTGTTCAAACTGACCACTCTCGGGAGCGAGATCGGTGGGCAAAGGGAATGGGACTGTCGGCGGCGCGCCACTGTTACCGCGGGGTTTGCCCCAGCTGCCGTGGTTTCCACGATTGCCACGGTAGTTGGAACGACCACGGTCATTGTTGTGACTGCGTTGATTGCCATAAATGCCATAGCTGCCACGCCGGGCGGGTCTCATGGTCTGTTGGGAGTAGGGAGGGGTTCTCACAGTTTGGGGACCCATGTGCTGTCCGTAGCCGGGATAGGGCTGCGGAGGCATCTGCGGGTGGGCCATGGGGACTTGGTTCATCTGGGGAGTGGTGGGATGCGCGTTGGCGAGTGCTGGGCTTCGATTCGCTTGGTGTGGCGAATTAGGGAAGGGGGGCATCGGCCGGCCCTGGTTAGGGCCGTGGAACTGAGGGCCCATGTTAGGACCGCCACGAGGCTGGTTAGGCGCCTGGCGGAAGTTCGGGCCTGGTGAATAGGGCATCTGTCCTCCTTGATAGCCAGACTGGGAGTATCCACGACCGCGGCCACCCTGGTGAGGGTATCCACCGCGACCGGGACCACCACCCATGTGGTTGCTCATATCACTGTGGGTTGACTGGGTGGACTCACGGCGGACGTGCTGCTGTCCGGGACCAAGGGGTGCCTGTAAAGATGGGTACATCTATGTGAGCATGAAGTGCGCTCGAGATGCAAGAAATGTTCGAGAAAGCGGGGAGGGGAAGGTTGAGAAACACGAAAAAAAGATAGGAGGATTGATGCGCGGTCGCGTTGCCGCTCCCGCTCCCGCGCGCTTCACTTGCGCCACGGCACATCACCACACAATCTAGTTTTCACTGGAACCAAAAAAAATCTCACAGCCAAATGACGTAGGAATCTTCAACCAACAATATTTCACTTACGTTGTTATCACCCGTATTCTCTCCAAAGCTGCCAAAGTTGGGAACATTACCCTGTGCCTGGTAGGTTGAAGGTGGGGGACGACCACCACTGGACGCGGGCTGTGGGATAGGCGACGGGGAGGTCTGAGGCGAAGTGATGCGCGGGTTGGTCGATGGAGCACCTAGGCCAGCCTGAGCCTGGTTGGAGGCGAGCACAGCCGGGTTTCCCATGTTGGGGGAGCTCTGCTGGTTGGCAAAGCCGAACTGGAGGGAGTTGGGTCGACTGGCCGGGCCACCGTTGGGCATGTATCCCGAGGCACCGGCAGAGGTGATCGTCACAGAGGGCTTGCGGGAGTGGTCATTTTGAGCAGCAGCAGGGGCTGTGGGAGCGCCATTGACAATGGTCACCCCAGACTGCGCCTGGGGCTGAGAGGATTGGTTTTGCATGGGTTTGCCGTTCACTGGAGTTGCAGAAGCCGACTTCCCATGTTGCGCCGAGCCACCCACGGTGACGGGGGCTGCGGAGGAGTCCGTGGTGGACTTCTTCGTGGCGTTGGCGTAGGACCTGGCTGCTGGTGCAGTCGCAGCCAAGGGGGAGGATGAAGTGACGGACGGGTTCGAGGCGGAGGTAGCGTTGCTCTGTCCTGATTGACCCGACGAAGGAGGGTTCGAGGTCATTAGACAGGTGGTATCCACGTCACACGCGCAGAGGAGAGGACTCAGGAGAATCTTTTTTTGGAGAGGGGAGGTGTCGCGGGAGAGGTTAAGACGAAGGTGATGTCAAGTTGTGGACGGGGGCTTGACGAGTCCACATCCAAACCTGAGATCGATCTGCGAAAAGGGTTAGAGAAGGAGACGTCAGATCAACCGAATGAAATGACGGGAGAGAAAAAAAACACCGGGGGCGCAGCAGAGGAGATGCAGCGCGTGGACCGGAGGAGGTGAGGGTGATAAGTTGGGTGGAATAATCCGAGTTGGGGTGTGTGGGAAAGGAAAAAATCCACAGCCACTGGAAAAAAGTTGTTTCGGTGGGAAAGAAAAAAAAAGGTGCTGTCGGGGAGGTTGTGGAGGAAGAAGCAACGCGGGCTCAGGCAAGAACTCACCGACGAAAAGGAGTCTGATTCGAATAACAAGTCCGTTCTCAAGCGATCGGACTTGAAGCAGTAAGAGAATCGAGAGAAGGGAAAGAGAAGATCGATGATGGTTGGGCGATTGTGTTAACACATCCTACTGTATGGACCAAATGAAGCGCCGCCACAATGACATCGGCAAAGTTGCCCCGGTCGGTGAGATACGCCTGAAAAAGGCGAAATGAATTTAAGATTATTGATTCGTGATGGAGGACTAGTTTGAGCTATCTCTAGAATATTTGTAGGCATCGAGGCTGGATCTCTCCAAGATGCTATAACATTTCCCTCTGGGGATTCAGGGCTCCATACTGGACTCACGATTCGGAGGGAACAATGAAGTGGATCTTTTCCCCCAAAGTGTGGCTCCGGTTCGCCACGGTTGACGTGGGAATAGCTAGCAATAGCCACTAACTGCTACGTCCACTCGCAATGACTATGACTAGTGGTCTAGGCAAGTTGACCTGCTACTGACCGCATTGTAGAGCATGCTGTAGTCGTCTTACAAGTTACAGGTAGTAATGACTTGGTTGGCCTAGCCGTACTGTATCCGCGGAAGACTTACAAGCGATTCGTCCATCGCCGACTCAGCGACTAAGCCTCCTTAGCCTTGTCCTCTTCGTGTCCGATGCGCTCTTAGGCCAAACGTATGACTCAAACTTCTTGGACTGACTCGATGGACGGAACATGACCTCTGGGAGACTTGGATTGATAGACTATTTCAGGACTAGTTCGGGTTAGCCGTTCATTGTGGAGGTCATTGTTCCTTCAAGGGATACACACTATACACGCTCCTTTCCTATCGTCCCCTTGGCAATCATTATTCAATCAAAAGGGATAATAATAATACATACTTGAGGTACACAAATACGCCAAAAAATTATTGAGTTATTTGATGATATCACTTCCGCACATTCTTAGGATCGACATCGATTTTCCCCGATCTCCGCCTTGCAGCGAACTTTCTCGACGTGCAGGACTTAGCGAAAGTGTTCCAACCATTCTGATTCGATTGGATGCTCTATTTTCTGGCCCTCGGCTGTCAGATCAATACAGACGCAAGACGGGAGGCGTTACCTCTGCCCAGTCACTAGTCACTGACCACCCGGTCCCTAGCGGAGACGTACAGCAAACATGGTGGGACGGACAAGAGAACTTTTGCGCCTCTCAATGCAGATGAGCGTTAATTATAAACTGTACCGTAAACCCAGCTGGTCTAGTGAAGCGATCAGGGCCTACGAGTTTTGATGGCGACGTGCAAGTCTTGATATCTGGTTCTCATTTCTAGCATCTGAGCACTGGGAGCTATATAAGCATCCATGTTATTTGATTCGGCTTCTTTTCGTCCTCTAACAAACGAGCAACAGAAATACAACGAGATTAGTATCGATCATACCCGGACGTCCGAGCAGCGTGATCGGTGTTAGACGAGCCCGAGGAGTCATGCTCATTACCGAGCCAGCCTGACGTCCATCGGCTGCTCGTTCGCCGAACACCACTGCGACTCCCCAGATCCTCATCGTCAACTACATCGAAGGAGGTGTCACTGGGATCCTTTCGGAGTGGAGCACCGTAGGCAAGATGATCATTCTCTGCATCATCACGACCCATCGCCTGTTCCTCACGGCTCAAAGTGGAGCGAAGGAAATCCAGAACTTCCCGCTGGTGGGATATATAGCTTGCCTTCTCAGCGCCAGACATGGTTTCTAGCTTGCGCTGGAGAAGGGTACCACTGGCCGACAGCTCCTCCTCTCGCGCTTCACGAGGTTTGCCTGCAGATGTGACAGAACCCAGAGCAGAGCCGAGAATGGAGTACCAATCGTTGGCGGCCGCTGGAGCTCCAGCCGAAGCACCCGACGCGGTGGGAGCACCGGCAGTAGGGATATAGAACCGCGATAGCAAAGACTGAGCGTAGGCAGCCGGCCCCGAGGGTGGCGGTGGCGCGGGCTGTTGCGGGGGAAGACCCATCACTTTCTCACGGATCAAGTCGATAGCTTTATAGAAGTATTGCAGCCCCAATGCCTTGGCCTGCTCGTGTGTGCGACCGATAAATTCCTCGATTTCGTGTTCGTGATGGGTCAGGAATGGATCAACATAATCTTGGTAGAGCAGGCGAGCTCCCTGGGTTTGGGGGAGAACGAGATAGCACATGAAAAAGAGGCGGATCCAGCTATAGAAGGGGAACCTGGAGAGAATCGCCATCAGCTTCAGAAGCGCCTCGCTGACGGGTGACATTAAAGACATACCATCCAATGACAAATACGGTCCATGATTCTACCAGCAGCACGACGGACAGTACTACCCAGTACATCAGCCATGGTGCGAGTTGGGAGGGATCGGCGGAGCGGAGAGCCTTGTAGGAAGCGAAAATGGGGAAGAGAATAGTGATCACGGAGCTGTGGAAAGTGTAGTTAGTAGCTGGACCGCTTTGCCAACAGCTGGCACATTGAATAGATGTCTGAGGAAGCTGCTTACGACAACAAGTCCGCGAAGATGCCAAACATGATAGCGAAGGCGCAGAGGAGAGGGTCAGCTTCTGGGATAACGAAGATCAAGAGGGGTCGACAATTGGCGGTGGGCGATCAGGCAGCTCTCGCCAACGCGGTCGTTGAAGGGCTGTCGCGGTTTTAAATGAGGAGGGGTCCGATTTTCTGAAACTGAAACACCGACATAGATTCTTTGCGAGTCTGAAAAAGTCCAAAGAAAAAGAACTCAGGACAATAAGCAGAACGTTGCAAGAAGGATAGTTGTCGTGGAGCTGTGGAGACCATCTTCCGCCCATCTTCGGAGCGGTCATGCTCTACTCCTCCCGAATCAACGGCTGGTCTTGACGTCACGCGAGAAGCTGGTTCCGCTCTCTTCTCCGTTCCGCTGTGGAGGACGGGAAGTATCGTCTGCGGGGGATAATCTTTGGAGAAGAGAACTTTATACCCCGAGCATTCATTCGCAAGACTTCTATGAATTGCTAGCGTTATCGGCTGCTTAGTTTGGCTTTGGTGCGACAACCTTCAAGATCGACGTCCAGCCACGGCCCACTACTCGTCTCGTCTACTACTGGCTGCGGCTCTCAACAGTCGGCCTAATCACCCGATGCCCAAGGCGCTTGCATGACTGCCGAGATCTTTTCTTTCTCTCGCAACGCTCTTTGACAGCTCGCAGACTTGTAAATATCTTTGCGATTGCATGCGCAATTTTTCTTTCTAACATTGAATTTGCGCACCCAGTATCCGCCAGTTTGCCCTTCCCCGCTTTTCGAGCTTCCTCAACAACCTCGGAACTAAACGACGATGTGTATCGCACTGATTTCAACTGCCCACCCGGCCTATTCGTTAATTATAATTGACAATCGAGATGTGCGTGAACTATCGTTGATGTGATCCGGGCTCGAACGTCTACTGATTGCCAGTAGGAATTTCTTCGACGCCCGACCTCTTCACCAGACTGGTGGCCAGAGCCAGCATCGTATGTTCTCGGCTCACGCGACTTGGCACGAGCCACTCACGGCACCTGGATGGGAGTCACCAAGCAAGGCAAAGTAGCAGTGCTCACCAACTACCGCGAAGACCACTCCGCTCAAGCCATCGGGGTACATAGCCGTGGCCGGATTGTCAACAGCTGGCTTACCAGCCCTCCGAAAGAGAATCAGACCACCCACAGCTTCGTCCAGGAGATGGTGGCTAGCCCCGAAGCCAAGCAAGTCGGTGGATTTAGTCTGGTTTGCGGCCGGGTCAATGAACCCCTGGCCATTGTCTCCAACCGGTCAGTCGACATGGACCAGATCACCTGGGTAGCCGCGGAGAAGAACCAAACCCGAGGGCTTAGCAACACCAGTGTTGATGACCGAACGTGGCCGAAGATTTTGGATGGCGAGAAGCTCATGCAGCACACCATCGAGGAACATATTCAGGCCGGAGAAGACGAGGAGGCCCTACTGCAGCGGCTTCTCGGGGTGCTCAGCACCGACACGTTGCCGCGACTACCAGAAGGCACTAGCTTCGAGACTTACATTGAGCATCTACGGAAGAGCATCTTTGTTCCCGTCATCGGAGCCGAGGGAGACGTCAATCAAGTAGCTGAAGATACTGCAGCAGCCAGTGTCGAGGACGAACTGAAGCAGCCTCAAGTGAACGGGCCCCTGGACCAGAACTATTCCTCAGGGCCGTACGGAACCCAACGGCAGACGATTCTTTTGGCTCGGCCCGATGGTCGAGTTAGGTATTTTGAGCGGACGCTTTACGACAACGACGCGAAGGTCGTACCTCTCGGACAAGGCGATCGTTCTTTTGAGTTCCACGTCGAACAATAGCAATTAGCCAGCCACGACGACAGATCACCCCCGCGACGACCGTGGCTCAAATGTAAAATCTGACACGTTATGATTATGATGAAACAAGCATCGCATGAGAGGAGCCGAGGATACGAAGGAAGAGGCGCCATATGGACGTTTGTTGACTCCCTGCTGCTGCCTGCTGGTTATAACGAGACTTTAACACTTTCGAGCGGTGTAATTGATATCAACTCCACTTCTCACGATTACCCTTGCTACCGCAAAGGTATATATGCTGAATCCGGACAGGACAATTACATAAGGTGTAGGATCCATATCAATTCGCAAAGGAATTCCGAGCCCATTTGGGCTAAGCGTGGCCGTACTATGCACCGATGGGCGTGCTAAACGGGCCGCCATGTTTCAGCTTAAGGGTTGTTCATCTACCCGGATCTCCTTGTTTCTCGGCGTCTTCCCTACTAGGAGAATGGCCGAAACGACTGCCCCTGGTCCGGAATAATTCACCTGCATTCTTCCACTTATGACTTTTGCCCAGCGATCCTCTCCGGCGCGTTGAGAAATGACCTAGAACGCCTGCGGGCCCTGCATCAAACCAATCCAACTCCACACCATGGGCGCCTCCATCATCACAGCACAACGGCCTGCCCACAAAGGTCGTGATCTCCGTGTTAGCCTACCATTCCACGGCTAAATTGCCCATGGGCTAACCTTTTCTGGCAACGAGGCAATGAAAAGAGATTGAACCAAGGCCAGATTAGGGCCGGACCAGGCCGTTCATGCTGCATCGCCATCCAGTGTTCTCCAAGCCATCGCCAACGTTAACCTAAGATCCATCGCAGCGGAGGAACTGTCCAATTCCTGTGGCTTGCAGTGTTGACCGCCACCAGCACTGCTCATTTCAGGACAGGCCAAATAGCGATGATTCTCACTCTGCCAGAGAGGCCTCGCACAATGAATCCACTCGGTGTATCAGATGTTTCGCTAGTCTTAACCGAACCCAACGGCCAATCCTGTTTGACGCCCCTCTCGCACGATGTCGAGGTATATAATGAGTGAGACAGTAGAGTCTCATATCTTCTTTTGCTCTCACTCTATTAACATTCCTTTCATTCAAACATCAAGACTGGTTTCTTGATCATTTCCTTCTTTGCACACCCCATCGGGCTTCACATTCTTTCTTTCGACAAACTCGACAGTCTTTCCCTTCTCAACCATCCTTCACAATGAAGTTCACCAACATGATTCTGGCCGCTAGCGCTGCTGGCATGGCCGTTGCCTACCCTCGTGGCCGGGAGGTTATCCCCAACAAGCGCAGCATTGAGAAGCGTGCTTCTGGCTTCACTTGTGAGACTTTCCCCCAACGCACTGGCAATATGCAATCGTTACAGAGAAGTATCTGATGCTAATGACAAGTAGGGGTCGGTGTCAGCGAATCTGGTGCCGAGTTCGGGTCTGCCATTCCTGGTACCCTTGGAAAGGACTACACCTGGCCTGTGACTTCTAAGATCCAGGTCCTGCGGGATGCTGGCATGAACATCTTCCGTGTTCCCTTCTTGATGGAGCGTCTTGTGCCCGGCAGCATTACCGGCTCTCTGGACGCGACCTACTTGGCCGATCTCAAGTCTGTACGTGAATGATTTAATCTCGAAATAAACAAGAAGTCTCCAACATGTTCTAACGGACGTTTTTCATTCTAGACCGTCAACTTCATCACCGCGAGCGGCGCTTACGCCGTCCTTGACCCCCACAACTATGGCCGATAGTACGACGGCATATGATTCCTTCTCATATTAGGTTCATAATACTAACTTATCGAACAGCTCTGGTAGTGTCATCACCTCTACTGACAACTTCAAGACCTGGTGGAAGACCGTTGCTACCGAGTTCGCTTCCAACTCCAAGGTCATCTTCGATACCAGTAAGCCTTGCCACAGTTCCTGAGTGACTCAATGGAAACTAACAAAACTGCTCCAGACAACGAGTACCACGACATGGATCAGACCCTCGTCCTCAACCTGAACCAGGCCGCCATCGACGGTATCCGTGCCGCCGGCGCCACCTCCCAGTACATCTTCGTCGAGGGCAACGCCTGGACCGGCGCCTGGTCCTGGACCAACAACAACGACAACATGAAGGGTCTGACCGATCCCCAGGACAAGATCGTCTACGAGATGCACCAGTACCTTGACTCCGACAGCTCCGGTACCTCCGAGACCTGCGTTAGCGGCACCATCGGTCAGGAGCGCCTCCAGTCCGCGACGGCCTGGCTCAAGTCCAACGGCAAGAAGGGCTTCATTGGCGAGTTCGCCGGTGGCGCCAACTCCGTTTGTGAGTCTGCCGTTGAGGGCATGCTCTCTTACATGGCCGAGAACACCGACGTCTGGATGGGCGCCGAGTGGTGGGCCGCTGGCCCCTGGTGGGGATCATACATGTACTCTATGGAGCCCACTGATGGTCCCGCCTACTCGACCTATCTGCCCATCCTAGAGAAGTACTTCGTCAGCGGCTCCTCCTCCTCCTCGTCCTCATCTTCGTCTTCCACCACCACTACCACCGCTAAGGCTACCACCACCACTGCTGCCCACACTACTACTACTACCACCACCGCCGCTCCTGTCGAGGTCACCACCACTGCCCCCGGCCAGGTCGAGGTCTCCAGCTCTGCCACCACTGCCAAGGCTACCACCACCACCGCGCCCGCCGCCGTCACTACCACCCTCGTCAGCAAGACTTCGACTACCTCCTCCTCCCAGACTTCCGCCTGCACCGTCTCTGCCGGCACTGCTCCTCACTGGCACCAGTGCGGTGGCATCAACTGGACCGGCCCCACTGTCTGCGAGAGCGGCTATACCTGCCAGGTGCAGAACCCCTGGTACTCCCAGTGCCTGTAAAGAGCGAATAGAGTAACAGTTACGATGGCATTTAGGATCATGATGTTAAACAGGGCTTGCATATAGCTCGATGGATTTGGATCCGGATTGGTGATTTTACTTCTTCTTGGAGGGCTTGGTCTTCCATTGTATCTTTTTCCGACTTCTATCTTACAACTTCTTCTTTTATACATTTCTCCGAACATTTTCTGCCAATCAAACCAATCAGATCACACTCTGAATGATCATAGAGACGAACAGTCTTCTTGAACCTTTCCTCTGGACATAAAGTCTCAAAAACGTGTAATGTTCAGTGTCTTCAAGGCATAGACAGCCAAGGGGTACATGGCTTTTAACATCTCTCGAGCTACTTGAATGAGATATCTACGATCTCGAGCAATGACCTCAGTTATCAGCTTAGGTAGGTAGTGACCATCTACAACTTTATGCACTAAAAACATGTATCGATAATTCGATCTAGACCACCCAATTCGCCCCTCTGCAGCGTTCCAACTCACAGCACACAACAGCATTCATACCCCCTCCAATCTCACGCTCGGAACTACGAAGCCAGCGCATCACGCGGCAACATGCCACAAACCTGCGCAGCCCCCTCAACAGGCTTCACCCACTCCACGCGCCGATCAGTATACAACTCCGCCTGAGGCTTCCACTCATTCAAAATCTGGCTATCATCAAAGATTCCCGCCCGAACGACGGTAATCTCCTCCAACTCTCCATTTTCTAGGGTCTTTCGTCCAAAAAGAGGCGTTCCTATCGTTCAGTGAGCGGGCAAACCCCCAAATCCAGTTCAATATTCTAGGACGAACCACAGTCAGGACAAAAGTAATTCTTGATACTATTCCCGCTATCCGCCGTTTTGGCTACTTCCTTTGGATTGCCAGTAATATGCAAATCGGCAGTTTTGACGATGAAGCTGTAGCTATACGGCGAGCCTGTGAGCTTGCGGCAATCGAGGCAGTGGCATAGACCCTATTCAGATCAATAGAGACGAGATTAGATGAGGTTCAGAGAGGTTGGATCCCCCCCGCGCAGTTAGGGTCAGGTGGGACAGGTGGTACTAGCCGCTTTCAGAGGCTGGCCGATGAGTTCGACGCGGACTTTGCCGCAGAAACATCCGCCGACAGCCATTTTTGACGAGAGTTTCTAGTTAGAGAGGATTCTAAGAAGAAGGAGACCAGGTACTTGTTAATACTGGATTATATCTTCGAATGCCTCGGTGGGGGTACGCTGCCATGTGACTAAGCATTAGGCGTCCACCTGGCAAGGATGGTGGGCCTCAACGTATCACAACCGTAATACATAGTGTTGAACATGAGTGTACTGACCACTTGGGGTTAGAATAATGAATTTACATTCTCAGATGAGTATATATCAAATCGTATCGTCGTAACCAAGGCCCAGTATCTCTAATGAAGAGGTGATGAAGTATCTGTTCCAGAGATGCCAACCCAGAGCCAATGCAAATGGGTTCAAATATAAGCCCCAAAATCAAGAGTGGAGACTGAAGATGAAAAAGGCTGTTCAGAAAGCCACCAAGATGACCAAACATAAGTATCCACACAAGATCTTTATCTGCGCTCGATATTCAATATCAGATTTTAAGACCTTCAAGCATCATCCGCCTGGTGCATGCGGACAGTCAACAGATCCGCCGGGGAACTAGTCAAATTCAGACCCCAGCGAGGCTTCTGGTCGGCATTAATGTCTTCAATCTGATCGAAGCGCTGCAGCAGACGGACAAGCACATAGCCAGCCTCGGTAAGGGCGAACTGCTGCCCAATACAGATGCGAGGCCCTCCGTTGAACGGGATATACTCCCAACCAGCCTTGCGGTCCAGCCAGCGCTCGGGCTTGAACTCCTCCGCATCGGGGCCCCAAATGTCCTTGCGGCGGTGCATGACGTGGGTGCTGTACACGACGGATTGGCCCTTCTTGATGTATACGGGGGACTGACCGTCGGGCCCACCACCCCGCGGGAGGGTGGTGTCGCGGGTGGCAGAGCGGCGGTTGAAGGGGACGACGGGGAATAGACGGAGGGACTCGTTCATGACGTACTGTAGGTACTGGCAGGACTTGAGGGTGGCGAAGGTGATGTTCTGCGGGTTGGAGTAGGTGCCAAAGTTCTCGATGATGGTCTCGCGCAGCTTCTTGAAGATATCCGGGTGGCGCGCGAGCATCATGACTGTCCAGCTGAGCAGGGAGGCAGTAGTATCGCGACCAGCGAGGAGGATGTTCAACAACTGCGAGCGCAGCTCGATCGGATCACGGGTGACGGAAACGAGGGCTTCCAGGAACACGTAGTTGTGATTTTTCTCCTCGTCAACGGGGCGCTTTCCGCTTTCCACAGCCTTGAGGGCATTGCTCACGACACGGTCCACAAAGTCATGTACCTGTTTATCCGAATACCTGGTTTCCTTGTTGTCGACGATCCAAGAGAGGTTCTCGAAGCGGCTGCGCTGTGCACACACCCACTGCGCCTTGTCGAAGTAGTAAGCAAACGAGTCTTCGGGTCGCTGCAGGCCCTTGAGGGCACCCAATTGGCTCTCCACGCTCTCGCCGAACAGGAACTCAGTGGCGGAATCGATGGTCAGACGGAAGAAGATGGTTTGGAGATCGGTCGCGGCGGTCCAGCCATTTGCGGCCACAGGCAGGGCCTGCATGGCTTTCTGTACATGTTCTTCCTCCAGCTCGAGCTGACTGATCTGCTCTCGAGTAAATTGTGGGCGCAGCAATCCACGCGATCGGGACCATTCCTCTCCATCAGCGGTGAACTATGCGAGTCGGGTATTAGAGATCGGCTTCACTGATCGTCGGTGAAAACAAAAAAAAAAGAATTCAGAGCAAGATGGATTTCATGTGACTCACGATGCCAGTACCGAGCAGTGGGTGCATGCTATGACGGCGCACCTCACCCAGCTCAAAGTCCTTGAATTGGGTCGCCAAAACGGCCTGAATGTTCTTGGGATCGATGGTAAACACCAGGTTGCGACCCATACTGCGGATCACGTAGGTAGTAACGTAGCGGCCCTCCCTCTCACTCATGATCTCGACGCGTTGCGACGACAGTTCCGGCAAAACCTTCTCC
The DNA here is from genome assembly GCA_037042255.1 of Penicillium sp. PG106-07D. Lineage (NCBI taxonomy): Eukaryota > Fungi > Ascomycota > Eurotiomycetes > Eurotiales > Aspergillaceae > Penicillium > Penicillium sp. PG106-07D. The sequence continues at coordinate 11,789 of JAXQJV010000133.1, read as the reverse complement.
TTGTCGGCGGCCAGGGACTGCTTCAGATTTTCGATACCGATGGGATCCTTGCACGGGAACAAAGGCAGGCTGCCACAGCCAAGCTCCCGGGCCTTGCGCGAGTGCTGCCATGAAGCCAGCATCATGCGAATGATCTGGAGGACCACGGCCGCGGCCGTAAAGCCCAGGACGAAGGTATAGTTCATGGTCGCAGATCGGCGGGAGTCAGGGGGCGAGGGTACACGGTGCAAAACCAGAGGTGGGCGGGTGTGTAATTATATACAAGAAATCGTGGGCAGTTGCCTTCAACATCCAGGGGCCCTACGATTGGGCCTCGGCTGCAGGAAGCTTCTCACCAAAGAGGACCAGGACCAGGGCCTGGATGACTCGTGTAACAGTGAGGTCAAGAGTGGGGAAGCGCCAGGAGAAGGCGAGTCCGAGCCTGGATGATCCCATGTGTAAACGGTAAATGTGTATAGCGCATGGCCAATCAGTACAGACGGCGGACTTGGAAGCGGGTTTGGAAGTTCTTCTCCGATCTGATCGGCCGCTGTGTTTGCTCCGGATGGGGAATTGTGTCCGTAGCGTCCCGTTAGCTAAAAGTCTTGGACTTCCATACTGGAGGTACTTGATTCGGTTGAGTACGATCGGTGAGTCCGTTCAGATACATCGCCTCTTGCCTTTTGTTGGCCACACACACTACTCTTAGTCTACTACTAGTGCGACCGTGGAGACAACTCGAGCTCCATCACGGCCCACTCAATTCAAAGCAAAGCAACACAACGAGAGTTTAGGATTTTGACAAGGTTGCACTCTGGATCTCAAGGAGTTCGGAGATTATACCCCCGACGGAATATGTACAACAGATGCATAGTCATCGTCATCGAAGCCTCATCTGGTCACAAGCAACACTTCGTCGGCTGTTTTTCTTAGTCCGTCGTCACTAGGAGGCTTAGCAAGTTAGCATTGGCATCGTCCGAGCCCTCCGGGGTTTCGACCCATACGGAGTACAAACAACCAATATGAAAATGTGAAATTAAGCTGCTGACGGTTGGAGCTATGCTCTGCTGAGTAAAGACTCTGCAGCTGACCCTGGACACGAAGGCTGAAGGATGCAGGTCGACTGCCGAGGCCGGGATTATCTGATTACTGATCGATCGTACACTTCCACCAAGGGTTCACCTGCACTCCAATTCCTCGAAACCTCCATGCTCATCTCGACTCATCAACTACCAGGAATCATCCTGTAAACTACATCTACTGCACCATTTCAACCAGACTCATGTCTGCAACCGGCTCACATTCCGACCTCCCGCTCTCGGATGCGTTGTCCGCCCGATCCTATTTCGAGTTTGGCTTAGACGAGATTCAGGCCTCAGTCCACCTCGAATCTGGGCCGGTACCATCCAATTTAGCGACCATCTCGAATTCACCAACGTCGAGAGAATTGATTAGGATTCCAGGCAAGTCGGGCCCGCGCCTGCGGCCCCGCGGACGACAACCAATCCTAAAAGAATCGGAGAAGGCCGAAACAGCCCCAAACGCCCAAGACCCGCTCCAGGGGAATGATCGGCCGGTGCGAAAAAGAGGCCGGCCGAAAATTGAGACTGCAAAGGATGCGGCTGCAATAGAAGTATGTATTGGCCAGCACCGCCAATGCAGAGTGACCTACCGTATTGCGGAGGATGATGGCAATAGAGCGTGGAGCTGAACACCAAAACTTATGCTGATTCCCGGAATCTAGGAACGCCGCTTGCAAATCAGGCGGGCACAGCGCACATACCGCCAGAAGAAGGAGGCGACCATTCAGACTCTCAAGACTCGCGTAGAGCGACTTGAACAGACCCTCCAGAATGTGTCGGATCTCCTCAACTCTGACGTTGACCTGTTGCAAGCCCGGCAACTGGCGCTGGCGGAGATCGACAAGGCTCGCGGATTCCCTGTCGATGGTTCCGATCCAGAGAGACGCACTACAGAGTCGCTGCGCGACATCTTTGGCTACGAAATTTTGTCTTCTGGAAGGGGGCCGGACAACCAGTATATAGAGGCATCGTCTTCCAAACATGGCCAATCCGAGAGGGAGAATTCTCGCTACAGGGGATACCCCAACCCACGATCGCCCTCTCCATTACTCAACCGCCTCTTCCCATCCACAACCATCTACACCTACAGTTATCAAGAATCATGCCTATCTCGACGCCTGCAACGATTCTGTCTCGAACACACATATCGATGGCTCACAGATCCTAATTCCGAGCCCCCGCTTATGAGCCGAGTGTTTGGTTTATTCCCATGCATTCAAGATATGCCGGGGGTGCGACGTAGTTCCCGGCGTGTCCTGCAGTCTGAAATAGGCGGGTCGCTGGAGGTCAATGCAGTGGCCTTCTACACACTCGGTGGTGCAGGCACACATTATCCTCCTCTGAATGAGAACGGAGAACCCGTTTACCCTGTGAATGCCCGACGACCTGGGAAGGTCCTGCGGAGACTGGCACGGATCTTGCGACGAGGCGGGATCTCCGATTGGGATGAGGATTGGAGTGGCAATATGGAGCCGGATGTAGGCGACGAGCAGGGCGAGGAGATCCGGTGTATGAGTCAAGAGGAGCGTCTGCGGTTCTTGGACCTGGACGGGGATTGGTTTGATTGCCACGATGTCGAGGGATACCTAGAGTATCGGGGCTTCGTGCTGGAAGGATCATCCTTGTCGCTGGAAGTCCCAGCCACGACAGTTGGAGCCTTGTATGGGTTTTCGCCAGACAGCGGTTCGGACTACTGCGCATCGCAGTTGTATGTCTCCCCCAGCGAGACTTCAAGCAACAGTGATTTGAGCGGGCCGCCGAATCTGGCGCTGTCGGGGTACAAGTACACCCTGAACGTTGAATGCTTCTTCGATTGTAAGTTTGGATCCAGATCCAATCTTCATCGTTTGGAAGGCCCTGTGTGAGTGATGTGAGCTAACAACATTACCAGTACTACTCTCGAATCTCAGAATGCTCGGTCGAGCCCCCGGCTTCCGCGTGTGGGACGTAGACGCCGCACTCCGCGCAGCAATCCGCCGGCATACCTTCTGAATTGATTTGAGCGCATCACCAGCACCTTCACTTCACGCCACTTCACGAGAAAATGAAATAATGTACGTTTAAAAGGGGGGATCCGGTATATCGGCAAGGGTAAATGATAAGCAGAGAATGTACTTTGTTATTGCAATAGTTGTCATTGGGTATATCGCATCGACGTCTGTTATGACATGAAAAAAAGCATCACCACGGCCCTCTCCAGGATGGATGAGCAAAAGCCTCACTCAACATATGCGGGCCAAAGGGCCACCCATTAATGTGATGTGACCTTTCTCCATCCTTCACCTAGAGTCTTCCAAGGTTTGTGTATCGGGTGATCTAGCAGCAGATCTCGCAGCACTCGAAGCAGGCAAGGCCAGCGCAGCTGTAGTCGAGTTAGACGTCGCGCTCGGATATATTGACAGATCAAGGTGTCCCGATATACTCACATTCCGCAGCAAAGGCCACCGCCACCACCACCGCGCAGCTGCATGGACATCTCCTCCTGGCTAGCCTGCATCCCAGTTATCAGTTTCTGTTTATGACCAATTCTTATTTCGGAAAAGGGAGTCGGGGTCAACGTACGGGCTGCTCGGAGACAACGTTCTGGTTGGTGGAGGGAGCGGCAGGGCTGGAGGGCTGCTGCATGGCCACAGTGTTGGGGTTCCAGGAGCTCTCCTGGGCCTGGGCCTCGGCGGGGGCGGACTTGAAGAAGTTGAAGTTGAACATGGTGATCGTTGAGTGGAAGATGGATTGAAAGACGGAAGATTGATTGTATCGAGGTACTCAATTGATGGTCAGGGGAAGTAGAAGAGGAGACAGGTGACGGGGGCGCGGGACTAATTTAAGTAAAATTTGTATGAGGGCGGGATGGATGGGGATCAGCAGGGCTGAGCTGAAAAAAAGGGGACGCTAGACATGAATTATGGAGGTCCACTATGTGTTGACGACTAACGTCAATAATGATTAATGACCATGGGATGTGGAGGATCGGCTGCTCCTCTAGGCTAGCGTTGAGCATCATCGTGGCTCCTCGCTTTGGGTTGGAGCCTTGGAGGGGTGAAACACTGAAACTGTACGTACCTCCGTACGGAGTACTTGATACCAGTGCCTTCTGCTAGGGAAATACTGTACAGTGACACAGCAAAAGTTTGGACACCCCCGATTCTGCCAGTCCGGCCTCCACTAATCAAAGGCTGAGGATACCGGGCGGTATGTCTACTTAAGGAAGGCGGTATGAGAACGGGTGTCCAAACTTTTGCTGTGTCACTGTACATACTGTGGGGCTACTACATAATACGACAACATTGCAGCAGTGCTACATTGTCAGCAAGCAGCGGTATGTATGGCTGCGCCTACAGACAGACGCAGGAGTAGTAAGTATAGAGCCGAACTAATCAAAATCAAAATGGTGTTGCCTAAGAATTTCCCCCAGGCTTGATGGTTCTAACACGATGGATACACTTCGGAACAACAGTAAGAATTCTGGAACCTTAGACTAATGCTCCACACACCGCCACAGAACGAGGCTTAGAACCAAACAAGCCTCACCCAGACACGTAAAACGGTTTCTATTTCTATCAACTGTGCTCTCAAAGTCCGAACCGGATAAAGATTTAATTATGGCGAGGTCGCAGAGCCCGCTCTTCGTTCCTGTTTGTACCAGCAACTCACGGTACAGACGAGTCAACTCAACTGTGCGAGGGATCCCCGTCAGCCCTAACCGTGTTGACTGCGGGACACGTGCCAAGATCCTTGGCAGCCCACCTGATCGGGTATTCGGATCACAAGGCTGATGCCTTGGCCCTTGGGTGTCTGTCCGCTCATCATGTGTACACAGAAATACTACGCGTTTTGTGCGCCACTCCATCTACAACTTGGCAAGAATGCCATCGGGCTGCAGCACGGACAAATAGCATCTTTGAATGTCCTTGATGGTGGGGCATCTTCGCCAAGGGGTCAGTCACTGGTCACAGACACGCAATTTCAACGGCGGACTTGGACTCACCCTGCCAACGCCATGGTAATTTTCAATTCTTGGCGTAAAATCTTAATCGCGAGTTCGACGCCTTCTTGTCCGTCGTACTAGTTTCGATCAGCCTGGAGTATCTCTAGATATATCAGGAGGAGAGGAACACATACAGCCAAGCCCCAAATTGGAATCCGACCCAGAAAACAATAGTTAGCCCCCAGCGCCAGCGCTTTGAAGATATCCGAGCCACGACGGATGCCACCATCAATCGTGATCGGGATCCGTCCACGAGCAACCGGGGCACATACACGGAGGGAGTCGAGCGTCGATGGCATGCCGTCGAGCTGGCGGCCGCCGTGGTTCGAAATCACCACCCCGTCAATGCCGTACTTGATGGCCAGTTCAACGTCCTCGGGGGTGCACACTATGAGACACATAATTGTTTGACCAAGAATTCACAATCTTCAAGACTGTTATGCTAAGACTCACCTCCTTTGAGCCAGATTGGCAGTGATGTATGTTGTCGCAGCCAGGAAATCGCCGATTCCCAGTCCAGGCTTGGATCTGTCCCATAACTATCAGTCTCGACTGTTACATAATAATATATAAATTCGAGGGAACATACCATAATCAGTGCGGTCAGACGTATCTTCTCCACTGCTGAGAATATTGGGGTATTCCATATCATTAGGGATGCGGAACTCATTGCGGTACTCGTTCAACCGCTTTCCAAGAACGGGTACATCCACAGACAGGAACAGAGCCTTGTATCCAGCCTCTAAAATAATGGTCAGCTCTATCACACCAGCAAAGATTTGAGCACTAGAGACATACTCTGGGCCCGCTCTAGCAACTGAATCGTGATCGCCCGGTCCTTCAACACACACATCTGCATGACGTAGGGATTGTCCAGACCCTGCGCGATCACATCCTCCAATGGATACGTCGCGTACGAAGACAGACCCATGCAAATGCCATACTTGGCAGCAGCACGTGAAGTCGCAAGCTCTCCGTCTGGGTGGGCAAGTTTGTGCGAAGCGGCAGGACTGAAACCAAAGGGGAGGGATACTTTGCTACCGAGGATCTCGGTGGATGTATCAATAGAGTCGACGTTGACGAGAATCCGAGGGCGGATTTTGTAGCGGTCAAAGGCGGATTCGTTTTCTCGAAGGCTAAAAGGTAGAAATTTAGATTGAGACGGTAAGTGGAAAACTAACTGAGTTAAAAACACATACGTGATCATGTCCATGGCGCCCTCGTTATAGTAATCTGCCTGAATGAGCCAGCTGGACATGCGATATGCGAATGTCAAGTCCAACGTACCTCTCACCATTCTGGTGAGTTTCATCGAGGCCAATTTCTTAAGGTCGTCGATGCAGCAGACATCGCGATGCAAGGCCTCGCCGCGGTGTGACATGGTTGCGATCGTATGTATGCTCGAAAGCTTGCGCTTAACGAAATCGAAGAATGTAAATGGTCGAGATGGACACAGAAAAGCACAGTCGAATGACGGCAATTCAGCAAATAAGTAAGCTGCCCCAGGTCGCGCGTCGAGCTGCCTCGCTTGCACTTGCTATTCAAATTGAGAGTATCATGCTGGTGACTTTCCCTCGGTATAGTTTGTCTTGACTTCCTATCGTGGATTCCCCGCAATCCCAGTCGGAATCACTTGCCCCATACGAGATAACCCCGCGATCGAGCTGATTAAAAGGACAGTCGTACGAGGGGTAGAAAGATTGACCATTATTGATTCTGTCACAATACTATTATCGATATTAAGTGTTACCATCGAAATCCAGACAATTATGGCTCGAATCTTCTTGTACGTGGCTTGTCTGAGTCAAAGCCATGTGGTAGCATACTGACTTCCACTCTACTGTAGGACAGGCGCCACGGGCTTCATTGGCGGAGACGTGCTCCACGTCCTCAAGACAGCCCATCCAGACTACCGTATCAGTGCTCTGGTGCGAGATAGTGTCAAAGCTGACAGCATCTCCAAGGCATACCCGGATGTACAGATTATACTCGGGGATCTGGACTCTGCATCGATTATTGAGGAGGAGGCTAGCCAAGCCGATGTCGTAATCCGTAAGTATCTCTCTGCGGTCTCACTGGCGATTCAAATCCTCTAACTTCATCAAGATGCCGCTGCCAACAAACACATCAACAGCGTGGAAGCCATTGTTCGCGGTCTGGCCAAGCACACCGCACCTAAGCCTGGTGAGTCAACCCAAGCATTCAATATATGAGACTTCATATTGCTCACCACATCTCATTCAGGTTACCTAATCCAAGTCTCGGGTGCAAGCCTTCTGTCCATCCCAGACATCATGAACAAGACATTCGGGGAAGGATCCAGCAGGGTTTACGGAGACCTTGACGATGCCGACGAGATTCGCGATATCATTCGCAAGAATGCCGACAAGCGAGTCGTTGACAGCTTCCTCCTCAATGCAACCGGCCCAAAGACTGCGATTGTCTTCCCACCCATCATCTACGGACAGGGCCGGGGCCCCGTTAACCAGCGCAGCATCCAGGTTCCAGAAATCTCCCGTGTGGCCATTGAGAAGAGACAAACCTTCCAAGTGGGCAAGGGTGAAAGCACCTGGAGCAACATTCACGTCTCAGATTTGAGTAACATGTTCGTCAAATTGGTGGAGAAGGCTGTCGAAGGCGCTGAAGGTGATCTGTGGAATGAGAATGGTCTCTACTTTGTTAGTGGTGGGCCGCATCTGGTGAGTTGATCTCCAAACCCGATCATGAAATGACCAAGTCTAGCAGCTGACCGGAACAGTCCTTTGGAAAGATCTCGCAGCTCGTTGCTGACTCCGTGCACAAGCTGGGCCTGGCCGATTCGGCGACTGTCCAAAGCATTGCTCGGCCAGGTGAGGCAGACACACTTTCGCCGGCCGCTAGCGTGTTGTGGGGGACCAATGCTTGTCAAAGTCCCCAGCGAGCCTTGCGATTGTTGGGGTGGACCCCAAGCGCACATTCGTTGGAGGAGGAGATTCCGATGACCGTGCGATTGGAGGCTGCTCGTTTGGGCAAACTGTGAGTTCTGAAAAAGGGTAGGAAGGAGGCAATAGATAAGCAGATAAGATAGTGGCGATAACAGAAAGAACGATAAGGCGATAAGCGGCGCGGGGAAAGACTCTTTGAGGAAGGCGATTCCGATTTATCGTTGTTGCGGGGGATTCAACGACCCCAGACTTCGGATATCCATGGTTGATTCCAGCAGTTGTCTCGCATTAATCAATCTGTTTCTGTTTTTGCAATAAGTGCTTCTATGCGGGCACCCAGCGTCCCTAGACTCCGGATGTTCATGCTTTGTTCGAGCATTTGTCGAAGACCACTCTAGCTCGTTCTGGCATTCCAACCGGTCCACCTCTCCCAAGTATGGCGAGCTCCAAGCGCGCTCGTGCTCGTCGATCTCACCAGCTTGGTGGATGCAGTACATGTCGGCGCCGTCATGTCAAATGCGACCAAAGACGACCTAGCTGTCGTACCTGTCGAGCGCTGGGAGTTCCATGCGAGGGCTTCTCGGATCAAGTACTTTGGATGCGCAATAACGATGAGCCCGATGAAGACAACCCCCGCCGAGGAACACGCCGGCACTTGTACTCTGGTAATACTCCTAATGATCAATCTTTTGCAAGCGTATTCAGCTAATAATGTCTCAGAGCAGTCACGCCTGTCTATGAGCGTGAAGCTTGGCACCGATCTGGTATCAGGGTCCGTGGACGCATCACTAGCGGAAGTTGATATCAGATCTCGAGACCCCGAACGTTCTGTAGAGAGTGATATTGTCATTGGACCTTTTGCCGTTCTTGACTTCTCTGATCCTGCACCATTCAAGAGGCAATCAATTGCCTCTCAGGAAGAAGGCCCTCAACTACAAGAGCCTACACTTCCCGTGCAATCGGATCCCGTTATCGAGCAAACAGAAATACCGGCTGCGCAATCTGACGATGTGCCCCCGCAAGGAGATATATCTGCCGAGATGCCGGATCCTAGCCCGGGATCCATGATTGATTCGCTTTCAAATATGGACGACTTCCTCCACTGGTCGGATATCTTGAGCTTCAGCCCAGATCAAACGGGCTTTGCGACGCACCCAACTCTGAGCGCACCATATGATTTCTCATTTGGCCTGAGCGGTGAGGCCATGTCGCTTCCTGCAGCACTTAACTCCCTGGACGACCCTTTGCGCATGTTGGCACCACAGCATACTCCTATGGAGCCGCGGACATCCAGTGAGGATGTACTGAAAGATGGACAGTTCTTGTTAAAACATTTTCAGGACGTGGTCATTCCACGGATTATGGCTATCCCATTTGGACAAAAATCACCTTGGAAGATTTTGAACCTCCCTGCTGCAGTGGTCGCCTTTGGGGACACGACGTACCTTGGCACAGAAGGCGTCAGCCATGCCCGCCTTGCAAATCTTTATGGACTATTTGCCTGTGCCGCTATGGATCTCGCGTTGCAACCGTCTACAGAGACGATACATTCACCCGAGCATTGGCACCAGATTGCCAATCAGGCCTACCAGCACGCCAAAGATCACGTTCAAATATCTTTGCAACACGAAACAGGAGGACCAAAGAAAGCAAAATATAAGGATCAATTGATGGCCACCAACATCCTCACGCAATATGCGGTAAGCTCTCCGAATCTCTTTTGGGTAAACTCTTTCTAATATGACAAAGGTTCTCTCTGGGCAGCAACAGCACGCTCGATGTTTCTTGATTGACGCAGAGCGCCTCCTCCGTCTCCGTGGTTTATCAAAACGACGAATTTCCAAAAAAGCACGTCTTCTGCACCACGTATATACCTGGCTGCGAATTGTGGGCGAAAGCACATTTGTACTTCACGATTACCATCTCTCCTTCTCATGTCTCGAGAACCTTGGCTTATCCCGATCCCATCCTTCCTCTTCCACCAATAGCAACACCGCCGCGGTGACAAGCGAGCCCAACCCCCATCTTGACGATTTCCTCCGCCTCGAAAACCAAAACTCAGACAGTGACTTGAACATTGACGAACCCAAAGACATAGCCTCCGGCTACCACGATATTCACCTCCACGACTCACGGAGCTTCCCCGAAACACTATACAAACAAATATATGGCATCCCTGAAACATGGTTGAGCCTTGTATCACAAACAGCGCGATTAGCGAACGTTCTGGCAACGTGGCAGACTGCGCGTAACTGCGGCGAGAATATGCGCCTCGAGGCATGGGAGGCCCTTCAGCGCCGTGCGATGCGACTGGAGAACCTGATCTGCTCGTTCAGCCTTGGCCGGGCGAGAGGCGGGTCTGCAGACCTTCAAGCGACATGCAAACCACATGCATACATGCTGGAGGCGCTCAACGGCGCTCTGGTGATTTTCTTCTACCGTCGAGTTCACGAGACGCATCCAGCCGCGCTGCAGGGCTACGTGGATAGTGTCATTGCGGCGCTGGAGCATTGCAGCGTGTCCTTGTCAGAGGCTGGTACCTCTGGCCCGGGGACGGCTTGGCCTGCTTTCATTGCGGGATGTGAGGCTCTTACTTCTGCGAGGCGAGAAGCTGTCATTCGGTGGCTTGATAATGCTAGTTCGATGTGTGGTTTTACCTCGTATGCCATGGCTCGAGATATAATGACCAAGCTTTGGCGCAAGCAGGATGAGCATTTGACAGCGAATCGAAGTGAGCCGATGCCGATGTGGATTGATATCTGCAAGCAGGAGCAGATCTGGCCTTTGTTTTGTTAACGTGTGGTGATACCTTCTTATTCATGTACTTAGGTTATCTATAGATTTTTTGTGTCCCTGTTACGCTTGAGCCCAGACAGTAGGCAGATACCATATTGTATGAAGAAATGACTATGAAACGTCCAATAAATTCCAAGATACAAGGTACATTCTTGAATCCATATATAAATCTTTATCAATAAAACTCAAGCCAGACCATCATGTTAAACGGTCTTCAGACCGGCATTCTGCAGCAATTGCTTCAACTCGGCCTGAAGCTGCGGCTTCAGCAACGCAAAAGGCTTCCGCAGACCACCCGTAGCCTGCCCTGTAAGCTCCACGCCCGTCTTCACAGCAGCGCAATAGTTATGAGTCTCAAGGAACTTGCAAATAGGGTACGCCTTTGCCCACAGTTCCCGTCCACGCTTCAAATCCCCTTTCACAGCCACGGCATCCCACAATTCTACCGCCAACTCGGGAATAATATTGGCAGCACCCCACACACCACCAGGACAACCCGCCGCTAACCCATAGAAAGTAAGCGTATCCCACCCATTGAAAGCGATAATTTGATCCGACAGCGCGAAGATAAGCTCCGTCAATGATGGGGCATTACCAGATGTATCCTTGAGATACTTAACGCCGACCTCGGACAGGCCCGCAATCTCGGTGGGCGAGAGGGTCAACCCCGACGCGGCGGGAATGTTATAGAACATAATGGGTAGCTTGGAGGCGTCATGAATCTCTGCCAGCATTTTGTGCAGCTGCTCCAGGTTGACCGGGTCGTAGAAGGGGGGCACGACCATGACGGCGGCAGCGCCGGCTTGGCCGGCGTGAACTGAGAGCTCGATCGCCTCGGCGGTGGAGAGGCTGCCTGTGCCGACGACGACGGGGACACGGCCCGCAGCGAATTTAATGCATAGTTCTGTGAGTTGCTTGCGCTCGGCGGTGGTTAGGACTGTGAATTTGGAGCAGCACTTGGGTCCAAGACGTCTATGTCCACAGAAATGTAGATTTTTCTGCTCATTCTTTCTTTGTCAGTTT
>JAXQJV010000132.1:0-31025 GCA_037042255.1 Penicillium sp. PG106-07D | reverse complement strand
TATCCAGTAAGGCCTCAGTGGCATTGAAGACTGCTGAAACCTCGACATGCTCCTCCTGATAGAGAAATATTTATCCTCCTGTCACTTAATAGTGGGTTGTCCGTGATGAAGGGCAAAGAGTCAGTGCTGACTGCACTGGATGTACCCGTTACCTTTCCGGTGTCTGTGTTCGGCGGCAGACCAGGAGTGGATGTAATTTTGTCAATGGAAAGACAAGCTTCAGCATAAAGATCACGTACGTATGCCCGGACGTTGCTATTCGAGCTCACCGGTAGTGGTTGTAGTCAAGGTGCGATAGAGATTCAAGCCATACCAGTCCGGGAAGCAATTATATTGCGTCCATGATGCGATGCTATCGCCCTCTTTATTGAAGACTTTAATTGATCCGCACGTATTGGTGGGGCTTTCACTAATTCGCAGATGAGGATATTGCAAATAAAGATACACTTCATGAATGCAAAGTAACACCATACCAGGCTGATGTGTGCTCTGGCTCATCATAGCATCCAGTAGCCAAAACTAACGGCCCCTCCTATTGTGTATCCACGGCCAGCAGAAATATTGTTCGTCGTCTAAGTAAGGTTTTGGGTGCAGTTCTGAGGTGAAGCCAACCTGCAGCGAGGTTTAGCACTGGTATCTTCCTGGATATTATCATGGGGAAAGTGGACCAACTTAGGTGTTTCTCCTTTGGTGGAGTATCCTATAAAGTTATTCGCGGTCATGTACGCTGCAGGGTTGGGTGAATGAAGACGTTCTTGAAACGTACATCATATACCCCCGTTACCACGGAATAGCTCCCGGTCACCTGGTCAATGGTCATGAATACCGTCACGCGGCCTCGGTCTCTCCGGTTTCTCTCTACCTAGTCGATGAATATCCGAAAGTATAGCCCAGAGATATAGGCTAATAGTGAAGATACGATATTTATCTCTGACATTGGTCGATACTTCATCTCATGGTCAATACGAGACTACGATACGAAAAACCATATCATGATCGCCTCTAATAGAGAAATAGCTAAGAACGGGCGGATGGCTAACATAAGCGTACATCGCAGGGGCCACCAGCGAGCGTAATAGGACTTGTTACAGTAAACAATAACTCGTCTTTTATCATTATGGGTTGTGAAACTGGCATGGTCAGGCGTCCTTGGATATCATGGCTTAGATTGCAGCCACGCTTAGTAAAGGAGGATTCTGCCTCACGGGTCTCCGTCGTCTATCAAGGAGAACATAATTCCGCTAAATTATTACGGTCTGTCATGAATCGGACTACCAAGCGGCCAAGGAACGCTTTGAGAAGCTGGGCTCGGATTCCCTGAGGACCTGGAAGGACGAGAAAGGCGAGCCACTGCCGTTCATGTCGCTCGTGTGTACTCCGAGACATACAGCTCGCATCTTATGCAGGCATACGAAAAGCTGATCGAGGTGCCGGAAGAGAGGAGCGTGGCAGCAACCGCTAACTTCACCAAGAATCAGACGGGGCTGAAAGGAAATAATGGCAAGGCAATCAAGCCAGGCCCGATCTCGGCAGACTGGGCTAGGATGACTCCTTACTGGCGCTGGGTTGCAGAGCTGTATCATGATGAGATGGTGCGCACCTATGGAAGTCTGGCAGCTGTGAACGGGGAATCTATGCCTTTGGGGGTTGTGAAGACTCTAAAGGAGGGCCGATTCAGGTGGCAGGGTTGAAGGGAGAATGCTTCTGGGCCCTGATTATATATTCACGATTACGTTGATACCCTATGAATACTCTATGTAGTTTTCTTGTCCGGTGCCAGTGTTAGGGCAGTGCCTTAGTACAAATACGACAAGAATGACATCGAGAATGACAACTTCCCGAGTGTAATCACAACTTTCTCCCTGGTTAATGAACAACAATGTTCATGGACAGATGCGAGATGATTTGTCACCTACAATACTGATCAGAGATGTAAGATGTTCTGGGGACTCGTAAAAGAACGCCTTGAGAATGGATTTTGACTGGCAAAAGTGACCTTCTGGCTGCACTGAAAATGCAGGAACTGCTTTTTCCTTCCAGCCTGGTGGTTCACAAGGGGATGGGGCACGCCGATCTTAACTATACGATAGATGTGAAATCATTGGGGGAATGGTCGCTAGGCGTGAACGCTACATGGATCAGGATAGGGTCACTGTAGTTGGTCCCGGAACTGGTGTCACCACCTGCACTTTTCGATTGTTTCTCGAATCTTGGCCGCCAAGACACACTAGGACGCTGTTGGGATGTCTTCCGGAATATCCAGGCCAGAGGTTGTGGATTATGTTACATAGAGTGACCAGGGCTGCAACGGATTGTATCCGCTCGTATCATGAATACACTTGGTACAGTACTTCAATGCCCCACCTCAAGAAAAAAGCCCCTCGTGGGAGGGAAAGCATATTCCAAGAAATATGACAGCAAGCTGATACAGTATGGCATTGTATGCAAGAATTGGGCTAGTCTACCAAGGGGAACCCAATCCAAAAGACAGGATGAATTGAATTAAGTTGAAGAAAAGAAGAAAAGAGCGGAGGCTGCGAGGACACGTTAACTAACTAACATACGTGTCCTTGCTTACCTGAGTAGGGAGAGGGGTGTTGAAAACCACCGATTCTCGTAGTGTCGAGAATCCCCTAGTACAAATCAAAAATTCACGACACAAATGAAACTAGACTATTTCGGGTGTATTTTACTACCCCCAACCGAACAACCCGAATCATGGCCCGTCTTGTCACGTGATTATCCTCCATATTAGCCGCCAACGCGCCGTCCCTGCACGAGCTCGTTCTCTCACTCTCTGACACACTCTCCTCGTCTTTCTCGTACTCGATGAGAATGGATTGTGTAGTATCACTGGACCCTCCCAGCATTGAACATGTCTCTCCAATCGCTCCCAGACGAAATTCTTCTGCGGATTCTATCTTACCTGCCATCCCATGCCGATGCAGCAGCGCTGTCTTCACAATGCCACCGTTGGCATCGGCTGTGTGACATGTCTAATCGCCGCAAATACCGCCGCGTGAAACTCCGAGAGATCTTGGATTTGGCGGTGGCTTTGAGAATGCTCCGATCGATCCTCAAAACACCCCAGTATGGGGAATATGTTCGCTATATAGAGCTGAACCGATCCCCATCGCTCGACTATAGCTTTTTTGTGCGATCATACGAAATCAAACCGCCGCAAACATCTCTCCGTCCAAAAGATCAGGACCGCCTGACTCAGGCGATTAAGCGCGCCGGTTTTGATAGCCCGGAAGAACAGGAGAAGGTGCTCAATGTCTTACTACAGAGTCCGGCTACCATGGAGTAAGCTTGTTCTCTCCCTGCTCCCTTTCTCTATTGAATGAATTCGCTGGCACATGTTCCAAAAAAAACTAAAGGAAAATGTCCAATTCTGACTTTGATTAGCCACAATGACCCACGAGCCCCGTTCCTTGCCCAGGCGTTGGCAGCATTACTGGTCAGCGTTTCACCCCTCTTGGAATTCTTGAGTTTTTGTCCTGTCGGCCAGGAGCCATCGAAATTTGCAAAACTAAGGGCCCAATCCAATGGAACCCCACTCGAGGAAAGCGATTACTTCTTTAAGCAGTTCTTGGACCGGGCGAACAGTAGGTCGCAGGAGACCCTGCCTTACTTGCATCATCTTCGCCGGGTCCGTTTTCTTGTCGATCCTGATACAAAAATCAGTTCCTGGTACAATTACCAGCCCTATGATCTGTACGGCAGCCTTAATCTGGTACGCCGGCTCCCCGCGATCGAGTCTATTCGAGTCGATGCAATTACGGACACAGGAGGCTCGAGTATTATGCCCCCACCCCGATCCGCAAATTATTCCAAAATCACCATCCGGAACTCCAATGTAGATTCCCGATATCTAGTACGGACCATTCAGTCAGCTAAACGGCTGGAAGAGTTTACCTATACGATTGGTGGCCGGGGCTCGAGCGATGGCATGAGCAGCTTCATCCCAGATCACGTCTTGCGGGCGCTTCTCATGCACGCCGATTCGTTAGTACATCTGGATTTAGATAACGAGGCGGAACTTCCGCTTGTGCATTTATTCGATCCGACTCTTAGAGAATATCTTCTTAACGAGAGCGAGGATCGATCGTCGAGATCCCATCCCGCCTATCAGCAGGAGTGGGCCGATGAACTCCAAGAGCTCCAGCCAGAACAGAGCAGTCACTCATCGCCTTGCTCTCTTCTTGGGCTTCCGAACGTGAAGAACTTGAGCCTCGGAATTCATCTCCTCTACTACCTGTCGCGGGGAATTGGCGCCGATCAGGTCGACGATGCATCATTTGCTATTGTGGATCATCTCCCTCCCAATTTGGAGGCGCTTTGTATCTATGGGTACAAGAAGGGGATGAAACCGCAGATCGACGGTCTTCCAGATGATGTGTTTGATAGGCAACTTGAGAAATTACTCGCCGAAAAGGATACCAAATTGCCCCGATTGTCATACATCGAGGGAATTGACGAATTTATCGAAAACGCGACTACCATCGAGTATCCAGAGACCAACGATGAGGATCTGTGGGAGAGGGAGACAGACGATGAATGGACTGATCATGAATACGATTAGCGAGGATGATTTGGTCCTCCCTTCGATGGAACAGATACTCAACAGAATTCGGATAAGCTGGTTCAGGCGAACTATTTTTGCTGTAAATATAGACGTACTGTACGAAAATGAGGGCATTGTAATTGTAAATTGTCTATTTTTTTTTGGGGGGGGGGGGGGGGGTTTCTTGGTGCAGATTTCTCCCGCTGGAACCACATCACCACGCATGGCTCTATGATCATCGAGCTAGCTTTGGAGATATGCATATCTACTTGACCGGAGCGCCCAGTTCGTTATCAGGCGTGATCGAGTCCCACGTGTAAAGAGGTCCCACGCAATAGGCGAGTCCAACTCGCAACAACCCGGTACAATCTGCGGAGCCAGCTCCGGCAATGCTCGGGTTCACGTCCCGGAACAGTCCAATCGTGATGCCGTGAGACGTACAGATACTTACACACGTATCGTCTGCACTAGTGACCTCGTACCAACGACCACAGTAGAGCGTGGTGCCATCGGCAACCGTGGCGTTCGAGGGGGGGGGTATCGCAGCACTCGTGTACCCAGTACTTTCACCAGGAGCAATGAGCACGCCCGGGATGGGGTCGGTGATATTGTAGTACCCAGCCTGAGGGGTGAGACAGATCGTGCGCCCGTTAGTCCATGTGGTGGTCTGGAGGTTGTCGCACCAGAAGTTGACCCAGGGATTGTATCTTCTAACCGTCCCAATGTCAAGGTCTTGTGCAAATTCAATGGATTCACAGGTATCCCCATTCTGGAGGATGTAGAGAGTATCGCATGTCAGAGGCAGACACAGATCGATCCCGACGGTGACCTCGGTGCAATTATAAAGCAGCTTAGAGTTAAACTCTCGTAACGAAGCCGATGCAACGGAGTGCGTCTGCGCAATCGAGTCACAGGTATCACCGTTTTTGGTCGTGTAAATTGCCTCCGTGAAGCAGGACACCGGATCCTCCGGCAGGGTGATCACTGGTGCATGGATTTCGGTGGGGCCAGATTCGCCAGGACATGTGGCGTAAATGTATTCCAACGTTTCTTTGTAGGAGAGATCCAATCCGGTGTTGTAGACGGAGAAAGGAGAGGACTGCATAACGCGATATTTTTCCACGTTGCAGTAGGTACAAAGCTCAGCCTTGGGCATTTCGTAGTAGAAATCCACCTCGGTGAAGCCGTCAATGACCTCTGAATTTGAATGTTAGTTATCCTCCTCTCTCTGTATTTCTGTGTGTGGGTGTGGACAAAATCCTCAAAAAACTTACCATCACAATAGGCATCAGTCTCGGGATCCTTGATGCATGTTTCGTTATAGCCAGCCCAAAGAATTCCGCCAATGCGAGTTGGTAAGCCATCGCCTCCGGGGGAAGTGATATTTTGGCCCGCACAGGCGATGCTGACCGTGTCATACCAATTCTTCAGGGAGAGGCCACAGCCCTTATCGCAGACCGAATCAGTCTCAAGCCTAGTGTCCAACAAGCCATGGTACGTTGCGCGTTGCCAACCCCGTAGAATCGAGTCACACTTGATGGTCTGAGTGAGTGCCGTTTTGCAGGTGGAAGTCATGTTAGACAACATGCTAGACGTAGGCTTATACAGCTGAAAGCCCGTGAAGTTACGCTGGCCAATCGTCGTATCTTCGGACATTCTCACCCAGGCCAGCATGGAGGAGAGGTATCCGTTTCGATTGTCTTTGGCATAGGTAATCAGCTCGCCCACGGGAGTCACCATCTCGATAATCGCCTTTGTACACAGGTTGTATATCCAAATGTCCTTGCTTTGTTCGATCTCGAAGCCCTTTTCCTGGCAGGTTTCTGTGTCCAGACACGTTTGGCTGTAGTCGTTAAACCAGCTGTAGAGACCTATTGATTGTTTAGCTCACTCGGCA
The DNA here is from genome assembly GCA_037042255.1 of Penicillium sp. PG106-07D. Classification (NCBI taxonomy): domain Eukaryota; kingdom Fungi; phylum Ascomycota; class Eurotiomycetes; order Eurotiales; family Aspergillaceae; genus Penicillium; species Penicillium sp. PG106-07D. The sequence goes on along the minus strand of JAXQJV010000132.1, from coordinate 24,561 downwards.
CGGCATTACTACCGCCACCAAATATGTACAACCTACCAGCACCCAGCATGTAAATAGTCTCGGAATCGACTATACGGAGAGCCCAGGAAAATGCGCAGGTGGTCGAGTTGGCTGTACAGTCGTTAAATGTAGGGTCATTTGGGAACAGGCCAGGAGCGAACGGAGAAGGCGCCTTCGGGGTGGGCTGGAAGTACGGAGACTCGGTTTGAATCATCCCCAGGAGCACATTTTTTGCGCCAGACAATTGATATTGATACATCACGCAGTGCTCAGCCGCAGTGCCATATAACCAAGTTGGACCTTGGCTCTCGATCAAAATACCACGCGCCACAAAGATATCAATTTGATCCTGTGTCACAACATCGAGGTCATGGTCTGCCACCCACACCCAGACGTTTTCCAGGTATGCAGAGGACTGGGGGGTCAAATGAAGTAAGAGGGAAGCGGCCTTGCATTGAAGGTCAATAGCACCACTCAGCTTGGGGCAGTTCCCCTTTTGTAAATTGGAACCGATGGCGCCTCCGACACGGATGTGGGTGTCTATTACCCCTTTTTAGTATATAATGCGACGGGAAAGATCTTGGCTAGGTCACATACCCCATAATCCAGCAGAGCCCTTGGTCGATTCATGGACGTTCCACTGGACTACAATAGCGCCGGCGGTGCCGCCTGACACAGTGAAGAGCATGTCTTGTATCTCCACGATTCCCACATCTCCTGACTCACCAACCTTGACTGCAACCCGCGGATTGAGCTCATCCTCAAATTTGCTCCCTTTGGCCATGATCTGCGACCATGCTTGGCCGATAATGCGGCTGCCCTGGGGGATCTTTAAGGTGTCCTGAATCACATATACTCCAAAAGGGAAATACACGATAGAGCTGAGATTAGCCGCGGTCTGAAGAATTGAGTTGAGGACCGGGCCGTCGTCCGTAGTGCCGTCTCCCTTCGCCCCCATGGCCTTCACATCCATGATTTGAGCGGTGCCGAGATCGTGATACTTGGGTCGCCTCCGAGTGAAATAATTGGAATGGACATAACCGGTTTCAGCTAGCAATGAGCTGGTGCGATTCATGGATACAATCGGTTGTCCGTTAATAAAGCTGCTGTTGCCAGACTCAGTGGAAAGCATTCCGAACCCCCAATTGTCAACGAAGACTTCATTTCCGCCGGCAATGAGAGTGTTTGATACCACGGTATCCACAATGGCGTCCTTGACGTTGAAGAAGCCTGTATTTTGTACAAGCATTGCTGTGGAATTCTCGGCATAGAGGGATGTTTTAATACCCGTGGGAGTATTGGCAAACAATGCATCTGTTAGGATCAGTGATCCCACTGGCTGGCCATTGCTCATCGGACCACCAGCCTGAAAAGAAATCGCATTGTTGGTTAGACATAATCACGGGCAAAATTTTCCATATTTCAAAAGAAATCAGATTACTTACTCCGCCGACGATTACGATGCCTGTTCCACAGGACTCGATAATGACATCTTGCATGGTCCATGCCCAATCCCAGTGGATCTGCAGAGCAGTGTTGCAATTTACAAAGACCAGATGACTCGAGGTAAATTGCTGGTTTCCAAAGTACGCTCTGTTCACGTCAGCCCATCATACATTGCGAGAAGATACGAAAAGGATTATCCAATCCAGGGCATACCCGAAATTACCACCCACAAATGTGAGATCGCTCAAAAAACCACCGCTTCCGTTTTCCATGTAAATACCCTATGCGTCTGAGTATAAATTAACACCATGGTGATAGAGTGAGGGCTACTCACCTGCTGCGTGGTATCAGCCGACATGTAGAACTCAATATTCTCCAACGATGTTCCCTGGGCCACCTGCCAATGGATGGCGCAAACATATGCATTTGGATCTGTGAGACGTATATCGATTTTGAAGTTGCGAACGCTTCGCAAGAAATTGTTTTGGTTGATGTACCTGTTCACCCTTTAGTGCCCTGCCTTTTTGCGGCCAATCAATACGTTTAAGGAACACACCATTCATCATTGTCGCTGACATAAACGTCAGAGGTGATGACTCCTAAACCTACAAAGCTGGAGGCAGCAAGGATTGTAGGCACCTCAATAGGCTAAAGCAAGCCGGTCAGTGCTGGTGACAACTAAGGGGGTTTGGCAGCCTCACGTCGCCTAGGAATTGTGTATTGTAGTACTGAATGATGGAGCTGCTGACGAGATAGGTACCCCTGGGAAAGTACACGACGGCCGGGTAGATCGTACTCGAGCCACAGTTGGCACCGCATCGTCCCCCATCCGAGATGGCGCGATTGATAGCTGCCGTATCATCGGTGACACCGTCGCCTTTGGCTCCATAATCCATGACATTGCGCCAGACCTGCCTCAAGGTTATCAGTAAGAAAGGAGGAAAGAACCAAAGAAAAAAGAAAAAGAAACCTACCTTGTATCCTTTCGGGGCAAACGGGCTTTCACCGCGCTGAGGCATAGATTCCATCCAGTAGGTATCGGTTCCACGCCTGGCCCGATCGACGGGTACATGATCAGCGGTTGTAGATCCGATCGACCCACTGCTACTGACCGTGGGTGGGAAAGGAAGACCACTTCCGTTCATGGGAACTATAACGCCCCGTTCTTCCCAGCCGGGGACGTATTCGAAGAGGCCGTTAGGTCCCTTCAGTTTCTGTGCCGGAGCATTCGTGTCGTTAATATTCTTTAACGCATATTTGGCCCGAATATCCCGAGCAATCTGCTCGTGATTGCCCTTGGGCTTGGCCGGGACTGAAGATTCCGCAACAATGCGAGCTGCTTCCCTTAATTCGTCTGGAATGGAATAGGTGAAGCCGGACGTGGTGTTGCCGCTGCTGGCGTCGCCTCGTTTTCGAGCATTTTGAGGGCTCATTCCGGCTGCGACAGCCTGCACATCAATTGCAGGCGCAGGATTTTGCGTCACAGATTCTTTGCCCGAGCGGAATTCGTATGTATTGAATTGAATGTTTTCCATACGCAATTTGTTGAGAATGGCCATGGCTTTCAACGCACGTTGGACTGTTTCCCCCGCAATAGTCTGCCCGACAGATGCTGAGTTTGTCGGAGAATTCATATCCAGACTCTCACTGGCTACCATTGCCGTTGAGCTAGGGTAATCTCGTGCAATGTGATGACCATGATTGTGAAAGTGATCATGGCCGTGATGAGTGTAACCAGTGGAGAGAGTGACATATTGAAGAAGCAAGAATAATACCCATAGCCCACATAGACGGCTCCATGGCGTTCGTGCCGTCTTCATGATGGTAGTCACTTCTGCCTGTTGGAGATTGGAGGATAGAAATTCCTTGGTACAGGCGCAAATAAGCAGGCCTTGATCTGAGTAATATAGGGGGCTACCGAGACCCCTACCTAGCTTTACACGGATTGCCCGAGTGGATTGGCGCTTTAGCTCTCCTGGAAAATGTACATGGCCGATGCCCCTGATCGGTCATTGTGACAATGACCAAAATTTTCTCGTCTCGTAAGAAGTGCTAGCCAGGTTTCTCGGCCTTTACTTTTGCCTCATATGAACGACAAGGACCCACAACCAGCGATGCGGATCTCGATTCGGTGAACTCCGTCCTCTAGCGTTCTCAATATTACGGTACAGGCCGGTCAAAACTAGTGACTCGTCGTCCATTCCCGCATACCAAACCTATAGTTGATAGGGTTCGCCAAGCCTCATTGACTAAAGCCTCATTTTAGAACAGGAGCTCATGAGGACAGCGAGGGACAATACTCCCCACGGGCGATCAATTTCGTTGGCAGCCAGGTCATTTGGTTCCTGCAGTCGGCCCCTAGCCCCGAGGCCTGTCAATGGTGGTGACCCTGAATAGCCGAGGGAAACTCAATTATACTTCTCTGTACTGTAGCTTCATTAGTCTGTTTTTCTTGCTGAGATGTGGATGTGGCTTGTTTACGCTCGCCCTGGGTTACATCCACTAAGAACTAGGAGTCACAAGGTCCCTGGGCAAGTCAGCCCATACTACTGAAGAATCTGCTCTGCTAGTAATGCCAAGAACGGGCTTGGACAAAGGGCCTTTTCAAAGTTAGCTAAACTAGCAACCCGAGAAAAATTTACGCCAAGTTGCGCCAAGCTCCCGGTCTTCCGCGGATGTACTCAGGGTTCAACATTGTCTCAATTTCCACCAGATATTGGGGGCCGAACGCCTCCAGGTGGATTGAGGCAAATGAGATTACGGCTCGATTACTTCCATAACTGAGACAATTTTACGAGCACCACAGTGGGGGTCATCTAGTAAAAATTTGCTAAGGAAAGTCGTATTTATCCACCGAAGCGGCGAAGAAGACCCTTGTAGTTAGCTCAGGAGGAGGCATTTACTAGACCAACGAAGGACGATGCAGAGCTCCGTGGTACCATCTGTGAGCGAGATGAGCCGGGAAAAATGAAATAATAAGCTCTGTCTGTCCTCTTGAAGCAAAGACGTGAAAGAATGTGCTTTTCGTAGACCAGAGGACACTCATCAACCATGCTTCCTCGCCTGGCGGTAGGAACCTCGTTGTTTCTGATCGCGGCTCTTCTGCATCCACAGCTAGTGGCGAGCCAGGCTTGCAGTAAGGACATTCCATGCGCCACTGGTTGCTGCTCAAAGTAGGTTGCTTCATCTGTGTTTACCTCGATCAACGTGAACTCATTCGTTGTCTGTCTTGTTAGTTACGGAATTTGCGGGATCGGAAAAGAGTTTTGTGTACGTCTGCGCTCTATGGTCGATTTCTTTGGATTTCTCTCGCTTCACCAGGCAGATTGTTTACTGATTTGGGGTAGGCACCTGGCAATTGTGTAAATAACTGTGACTACAAATTGCAGTGCGATGAGAACAACACTTGTGCGATTGGATGTTGTTCCAAAAGTGGCTACTGCGGCCTTGGTCCAGACTGTATGAGCCTTTCCATGTCTTCTTTCAAATGCCCGTCTAATCTCGACTGCTTCAGTCTGTTCAAAGGAAAACTGCATTAACAGTTGCGATGCCAAGGGAGAGTGCGACCCGGATGACTGGGGTCTGGATTACGTTAAGGCGAAGACGTGTCCATTGAACGTTTGCTGCAGCGAGTATGTGTTTTCATTGAATGATGCCCTCCTCAGTTTCTTCCCCCACACCCCCTGACACACGAATTTTCTCCTGGCAGCTTCGGCTTTTGTGGAACTACCAAAGAATTCTGCGGCAACACTAAGGTCAAGCGCCCGTCCTGCAACGCAGATCACTCGACCTATAAACAGGCCAGAGTAGTAGGCTACTATGAAGGCTGGGCACCGGGAAGACGCTGCAAGGATTTTTGGCCAGAGCAAGTCCCAGTGGGCTACTACACTGTGAGTGAGTCTTATAGACTTTTGATAATCTAGAGATTTATAATCTAGAGGGGTCATCCTGGGGCTAATTGAAGCACTAGCATCTGAATTACGCTTTTGGAACAATTGATCCAGTCACCTTTGAAGTCAATCTCGCCAGCAAGGACGAATTTAAGATTCTCAAGCGGTTAACGGCGCTGAAAGACTACGACCCAGACCTGAAGATCTTCATTGCTCTTGGCGGCTGGACTTATAATGATCCCGGTCCAACGCAGTCAACGTTTAGCGACCTGTCCAAATCGGATGATGCACAGAAAAAGTTCTTCAAATCTCTAATCTCCTTCCTATCCACGTGGAATATCGATGGCGTGGATCTCGACTGGGAGTATCCCGGACCTCACGACATTGTTGACCGCGGAGGACGCAAAGAGGATTTTGAAAACTTCCCGAGCTTCCTCAAAGCTCTCAAGGCCGCTTTGAAGAGCGCAGGTGGTGGTCGTGATGGTTTGACAATCACATTGCCCGCATCATATTGGTATCTGCAATACTTTGACATCAAGGAGCTAGAGAAGCACGTTGACTGGTTTAACATGATGAGTTACGATATCCATGGTTCATGGGATCGCTTCAACAAGTGGACAGGTGCCTTCCTGAACTCTCATACCAACCTGACTGAGATCAAGGATGCATTAGATCTCCTGTGGCGCAACGATATTTCGTCCAATAAGGTCGTGATGGGAATGGCGTTCTATGGTCGAGCCTTCACCGCGACCACGTCGGATTGTCTGACCCCAGGATGCCTCTTCGGGTCTGCTGGCTACCAAGGCGCCTGTAGTCGAGAGAATGGCATCCTGATGAATAGTGAGATTGTCGAGATCATTGAGCAGAAGGGTCTCAAGCCCACCCTGTACGAGGACGCTGCGGTCAAGGCAATCAGCTGGGATGATCAATGGGTGACCTTTGACGATGAAGACACTTTCCAGATGAAACTAGACTTCGTTGCCAGCGAATGTCTCGGCGGTGTCATGGTATGGGCAGTCAGTCACGATACCGCTGACGGGAACTTCACTCGTGCCCTTGGGAAATATACGGGCCGAACAGATGCCTCCCTCGCCCATGATGTCGGCTCGGATACTGACTACGTTGAGGTCAAACGATACATTGATCAGTGCAAATGGACCAACTGCGGCGATACATGCCCTAGCGGGTACTCTGCAGTCCAGCGCGATGACAAATGGAGGCATTCAAAGGGCGAGTTGATGATGGACGGCAATGGTTGTGACGGAAATATGATCCATACGCTATGCTGTCCATCTGGCGAGATGCCCACTTGCGGGTGGTACTCCTTTAACGGTGGCAAATGCAAGTCTGAATGCCCCAGCGGATATATTGAAATTGGAAGTATACGTGATGGCTGCAAGAAGAACTCCGAGTACCAGGCTGCGTGCTGCACCGTCGACAAGAAGAGTATGGATCTGTGGAACACCTGCGACTGGGCCGGCACAGATACTTGTGTTGATACCTGTCCACCGATCAAGATCTGGGAAATGCATAGCTCCCCGCAGGGCAGCGGTGGTGTGAAGTGTCCCGATGATAATGAGCGTAAGTACTGCTGTGATCGCACTTACTCCAAAAAGAAATGGGGTGAGTGCAAGTTGGAGCCGTTCTGGGGAATCTTTGTCCAAGATGCTCTCAACCCTGACTATTGCGCTGCTGCGTGCCCTGAGGACAAGTACCGCATCAACCTAGAGAATACCGGCGTGTGCGATGGAGTGGCTGGTGCGGCAGCCTACTGCTGCGATAATGACTACTACGATGTTGTCCAAAAGGAGGATCCCCATGTGACGGATCTGAAAGATGCACTAAAGGACTTCGTGGACAGCCCAGTCTGCCTGTCCGAATGGAATGACCCTCTAATTGGTAGCCTCGCTGCGAGAGGTCTATCCAAAAATCAGGGTGCAAAGAATTTCGTCCGGAACTTTGCCTACGCTCTCGGCGCCTTATATAACACCTTTGAGGTGCAGAAAGCGATCGTGTACATCAACGATGCGCTTGATGGAAAATTCAATCACCTGAAATTTCCAGGAATCAAAACCTTCCTGCAGCACTTCTATCCCAGCTACTATCGGCTCGATCCTGAGGTCATTGCCGAGGATATCGCTTGTAATTTGGACCGGTGGGACGATCTTGCTAGCGACGACCCGGTACTCAGCTGCCCTCCCACTCTCTGCGACATTCGGTCTGGCGCCTGTGATGAGGATAAAATTGATCCAGATGAGGCGTGTTTCGAGACTTCGACTTCCCTATCTGAGCGTGCGGATCGGCCAACAACTGGCAGCTCGCGGTGGTACTGCATTCACCTGAGCCGCACCGACCCCTCCAATTTCAACAATGTTCGAAGCAGTCGTTATAATACCAATGGGGATTGGTTGGAAGGTGATGCAGCTCGCACACGGGGAGTTGTGCTGCGCAATCATGGAGACTGTACCAGTCCTAGTATAGAGATCGTGTCCATTCCCGTGACTGGATACACCGTCCAATATCGCGGAGAAGAACGGCGTCTTGCCACCCACAGTAAGCTCAGTTCTTGTGTCGTGGCCTCCTCATAACTAGGGAAACTAATCTGGCGGGATAGCGGAACATCTGGTGGAACAGAATACGCTAGCAACGTTTGCATCCGATGCTGCTGTCGGGCAACTATCCAATCGACAGGAGGATCAGAACGCCTTCCCAGCAGTCCCTGAAGGCTTCTTCGGAGTAGCGTTTTTTGACCACGCTCACGTCCCGTACGGCATCTGGGGCCGTCCCCCGGGTGGTCGACGGACGAGCATCCCGTATCGCCGGATCTTCGAGGCATTTGGTAGTGAGTATAATATTGACTGCTTCTATCTGCTGGAAGGCTATATGAATAGGGTCAAGAGCCAGGTATAATCCGATTCACCATTGCAGCACTGTTGATGAATCTCACACTAGGATAGGTCTGGCGTTGGCGTGATGGAACTTTACTCCCTGACGATGTGATGGCTGACGCCCTCATTTTGCCGTATTCGTGGGAATCTCTTCACGAAATTCGCACCGTCAGTTGCCCACCCAAGCCCATATTTTCAAGGTTACTCATCTCACTACTAACTTCTCCTCTCCAGGCCATGTCGGTCTTCACATATTTGAATCACGATGAAATCAACGATTGCCTCATCCAAATTTGTAATGATATTCGCAACCAGCTTCGCATCGCGAATCGGGCATGGAACCTCGCCAACCCGACCCAGACCTTTGACATTCGTCCCATTTGGGATCGCTGGATCCGAAATCATTTCACCCAAATGGCCTCCTACGCCCGAACCCGGATGCTATTTTGGTTGAATGAGGTCAATGAGCGGTGGACCGGAGTGGACGGCGCCATGGCGACTCGGTCTCTGCAAGACGCTGAGCGGCTCAGAAGACTCATTGATACCGAGGTGAGGGTGAATATGGATGGATTGGGCTCAGGCATGCCGAATGATGACGAGAATGATCCTCCTGCTGCAACTGAGGCGACCGATGTTGAGGAGTGATCTTTGTGTCAGAGAGGTGGGATAGAGCGAGTACATTATAGAAGTGAATATATATCCATGCATACTCGATTCTTATCATACCACATAGTTATCCGGCGCCTGGATTACTTCATTGAAGCCAGTCCGTCAGGTGGAGCGGAGATAGTAGAGCCCGGAAGTGGGTGAAATAATTTCGGGTCTAGACCTGCTCCCAAGGTAATATAGGAAATGCACGGACCTACGCTTGACGTGGAGCCGCGAGAAATAGCGAATTGATCGCATTGCTGTTTAGTGACAGTGGTGCTCGCGCTGAAGAACTCATCATTTGCGCCTTCAGGAGTGAAAAACATAAGTCGTCATCGCGGTGAGGGGAAGTAGGAATCTAGGATGTGGGAATTGGGAGATAATGTAAAGAGAAATGAGAACTGCTACAGACAGCCTCGCTTAAGACTTACCGTCGTTTAATACTGAGAGATCGGCTACGCAGAGGAAGCAAGAGGAGCGAGAGACATCATCTTCTGAGCTCTGACATCTATCGAAGGACGAAGGAGGAAGAACAAGAAACAAGACCTCTTATAGGCTACAGAAAGGAAGCATCCGGCAAAAGTTGGTCCTGGCAACATCCGCGGAGACAACCGCTAGAAGCAGAGAATCTCCATCAAATACTGTCAGTGGTCCTACCATGGAAACCCCCAGTTGCGATACCACTAAAATAGAGGTTTGACTACTCCAGCCAGCTTCCTGCCCTAGTTCGAGCAATGGAAATCGAAATGACTGGCTTGCCCGTAGCCTGTAGGTAACGACAATTCTCCTGCATTCTAGCACCGCTCCCATGATGCTCATCATCTCATGCCTCCCTCCAAGATGTTATGTAACGTGAGGCAAATGCTGATAAAAGAGCAAAGTGTGAAAAGCTAACGCATGATTAATCAAGATCTTATTTTCTACGTCTTCCACCAAAGGGGGTCGGCTATTTATTAAGCGTTATTTAAAGTCTTGGGGTAAGAGAGAATCTGGTAGAATCCGGTCTTTGTTCTGGAAAGGACTCCATGACCGAAAGATTTCTAGTAGAAAATTCACGTTTGACATAAAGTAGAAAGAGACGGTTCAGATATAGTGAATAGGTACTCATGAAACAGGGAATAGGTAAATAGAAAATCATCAACGTGATTCGAATTCCCATTTTGTCTTAATAGCAAATAATTAGCCGCCTGCGGTATGAGCCTCCATGTGCAATCAGTATTCTTCACAGTTCGATAATTGTTAGGCTCGCCGCGCAGAGAAACATGTCGAACCCTTGCCGACAATAATCGCCGGGTTGTGATCTAGACTTTACACCTCCGTACTTTCCTAGCCAACCCCATGATTGATTTGGCAATACTCTTTTATGATCCGCTACTACAGCAACTTGCTCTGCAGATTGGAGTATCCTGGATGACAACATCAGCCGGGGAGCAACAGATTCATCACGAACTGGTTATCTCTACACCCATTAATGAAGATCCCTCGGATACAGGCCGGATGGAAGTGATTGATTTCACATTTTGGTCTTTCGAGCGCGGCGAATTCCGCGTGGCAGATTTTATCAGAGTTGGACCCTCGGACACGTCCCCTGTAGAGCGTACTGCCAAGAAATACATGCAGAAAGGTTTTTCTCTCTATGATCATTTCCAACACAGCGTTAGTCCTGCGACATGCTTCCGCGCAGGGACCGCGGATGTAACGCTATTTATATATTTTCAACTGAAGAGGAAACAAAACTTGTCGTTGAAGGCCAACTTGTGCGAGCCATGGCTTTGATTTCTCGGTTACCAGATAAACCGGAAAGGCCTTTCAAAAGAAGACAGCTTGAGTAACCTGACAATATTAACTTCAGGAACATTATCCCGAAAATACATGCAATATGAAAATGGTTTCCTGGACCGTCTGCCGACTTTAAGCATCGACTTTACCTGAAGAGAATCCTAATAGCGATTCAGTACCAGGGAAATGGTCTAGAGACAGGAATTGTCTCGTGTAGAATTCCTTAGGACAAAGCACTTAAGAATGGCCTTATGAAACAAGTCTCCTATGATTGTGTTCTTGAGAATCCTAAGCTCTCGAGATCTTAGTCCCATGATGGTCCTCCCTAGAAGATATCATTCTTAAGGATTCCCTCCCATGCCAGATCTCGTACTAAGAGGACCTGCTTGTATCCAAAAGGTTCTTGAGACATCAAGCATCCCAAGATCGCTGTCTTGGATAGTCTCAACTATCAGGAACTTTATCTCATATTCAAGTGAATCCTAAGACCTTCATCCGATTATTTCAGCATCGACTCTAAGGACATTGATAATACATTCATAAGGGTTAGTTTGTAGCTACTTAGTTTAACTTCAATTTGAGCAGCTGTAAGAAGAACATCATAGATGAGCTTGAGCTATACGCCTGATCGCTTCCACCACCCAAGCTCCGCCATATTTTTGGATCTATTATCAGTTGTGACGATGGGTTGCCTCATGGTCGGTCTCGAGGTGGGAGATACCGGGTTGAAGATGATATTAGCTAAACCTCCAGTTAGATACTTTCTTCTTCTTCTTTCCCCCAGACTTGATACTTCGTTGAATGCTACCATGTTGATTTGACTTCTTCGTGCCTGAGTGTAACATCAGTCGTGTACTGTATATCACTCACTCCTGGTATATTCTACACAACAAAACTGTCAAAGGAGAAGGGTGACACGGTTAAAATTAGTCCTTATCAGTGGTGCTGCCGGGAACCGATGGATCTGATCGCAAGGTGAAGAGCTTTACAGTAGGGAATGCAGAAATGGTGTCGCAGTACTGCTACAGTGCCGTTGTTTTTTTACAGTACACTATTCCTGAGCAAGAGCCATTGTCAGAAACGAAAGTCTGTAGGAACATTTAGCGGACGAATAGGTATGAGACCACGGAGCCGAAAACAGTGTCGCAGTGTCGCAGTCAAATAAAGTAGCATACTGTACCAGGGCAAGTCAAGTATAATTGATCGCATGACAAGGGTCAATTCAGGGGTCAAGAATAGTGTCGTAGCTTACTCACCTCACATAGCTTGACTAGTTATAAAGAGCCACGTAGCCCCTTTCACATCTACTATGGCTTAACACCCTCTACGTCAGACCCATCAAAAATGCACCCTCTGGTACAAGCAGTTCTTATTGGAGTCTTTATTCGCAACTCCTTGGGGGCCTCCCTCGGCGTTATTGACCAGAATCGCCTACTCGCCAGCGGAAGTAGTCGTCGATGAAGGCTGATGCACCACCGTGGAAGGTGACGGGTTGGTCCACTAGGTCGGAGTTGAAAAACGCAAATAGAATGGGGAAAAGGAGTGAGCCCTGCGCCAGGTCTGCATTCGCCAGTGGTGTGACCTCGGTGCGGAAGTCGTCAAATCCTATACTAGCGTGGCGGTCGCTCATGAAGCTCATGATCCGTTTTCTCGCCACGGTTGGTATCCTTTTCGCCCGGAGGCGGGCGTCCAGGCCCACTTTGTTGAGTCGTGGCTTCGTTAGCAGTTAGTGTTTTTGGTTAACTCCTGCCTAATATACTGCAACATGTTAGAAGAAATAATACCAAGGAGATTCAAGTGGTCTCACGTTCAGAACATCTTGCTTGACCTGCTTTAGCAGAGATCGAGAAGTCTCGCGCTCCTATCTTGAAGTAAAGCTAACAAGATTCTAACACCCAGACTTCTGCGAGGGTAGATTTTTTCTTATTACGATATAGTCTTCCGCAAAAGATTTCAGAAGTTATAAGGCAGGATCGGGTTTATCTCTAGAAAAATTAGTATTGGGCGCTTCGTTACGAGAAAGTCTCTATCTACTAAGATAAGCGTCACGGTCTGTATCTATCGACAATATAACTTACAACGCCCAATTCAATGCTATATTCTCATACTTCTCGAGCGTAGCCAGGGTAGCTCCTTAAGGCATATAGTGTTCTCTTCTTGTTCCCGCTCATTCTGATATTCGCGGGTGAAACCGCGTGACGCAGCACGTGTAATCCTTTTATCTAGTTTCCTTTAGAAGTCCTTCGGGAGCATCTTCTATTCAATAGCGGGGTAACAAAAGATTAAGAAAAGCAAACTAGACAGGCGCCCTAGGGCTCATATTTATGGCCTGGCTCAAGTGAAAGTAGGAGAGTGGGTGATCTGGGTGAGAATCCTCACCCTGTTCTCACCCGCTCTCACCCTATTCTCACCCCATTCTTACCTCTATCACCCCTATCTCCAGATTTCTCACCCATATCACCCACACTCACCCTAAGATCAAATGCGACGCATTTTAAAGCTCAGGGCGCATTGAGAATTCGCCGTGCACTATATATGGCGTATGTGCAGTCAATAGTCGGGTGGGTGTCGCCTGGGTGAGTTTAGGGTGAGCGCCGCTTTAGGGTCGCGCGACCAGGGTGAGATAGGGTGAGTGCGAAATAGACAGGGTGAGAAGCTGGTGAGAGCGGGTGATTCTCACCCTCCGTCGGTCAACCACTGCACTGACCCTCTTAGCTGGGCTTAGACGCAGCGTTATTGGTTCGCCACGATCTGGCTGAAATAGTGGTCTCTTGGCACTTGTAGATGCCGTCGAATTTCCAATCAAGGATTGGCTAAAGAACGGCGAGGCTGACTTCAATGTCGCCTTGGCCAAAGTACTCCTAGTTCACTTGGTGTCCTGGCCACCACATGATCTAGACGTCAATCAATATCCTATAACTACAGGAGTGTGTGTGTGTGTGTGTGAATTCATTTACCCTGACCCCTCAAAATGATATGCAGGATACAACCACTATATATCTCCGTGTATGTACATGTAGAGTGTTCCACTTCCTGAAAACGAACTTAGAGCCTCGTCAAGGCCTACCGTGGCCTAATTGCCGTTCCCACTGTTAGGCTGCCCTCGTAGCGCGCGACCACAAAACCTTTGTGACGCCTCGGCGAAGTCCAGCACGGCATTAACCGTCCTGGCTCGCGAGACGGTGTCTGGTTTACCTCTCTCACCTTGTTTTGAGCCTCCCAGCAGGCTCGGCACGCTATTGAATGCGTCTCCCACTTCTCTCCGTAACTTCCTTCGAAGTTCTCTTAACCTCGGGCAGTCTACCAACACGTGGGTAACTGTTTCTCGCGCTCTATATACGCACTGGTTATCGTCGCTGTAGCCAACCTTCTTGCGGTAGCTGGATAACTAGTTATAGCCTGTGCGCAGTTGGGTTAAGAGGTATGCTCGGTTCCTCGGTAGGTTCCTGTATAGCCTCCTCGTGTAACTAGCTGGTAGTGCGTTGTTAACCTTTCGTAAGGGACTACCTTTGGTGGACGATTTCTATTCTTGCTCCTACTAAGCGTAGATATTCCGGCGAATGAGCGCCCTCTCTCTAGTGAGGAGCGGGCGGAAAGGATGGGTTTTGCCTAGACTGGCGGCGTTCTTAGCTAGTCGATCTGCAGCGTCGTTTCCTAGGTTATCGTAATGCCCTAGTATCTACTAAAGGCGTAGCGCGATTCCTACTGCTAGAACCTCGGTAGCTGCCTAGAGGATCGCGTGAACGATTCGTTGTCCGGATTTGTTCTTTACGCTCTAAACCGCCTATAGGGCTAACCGGCTATTATATAAGATCGTCGCTGTCTGCTCTCCGTCTATTAATCGTACTTATTAGTAGGCGATCTTGAACACTATGCTGATCGCGTAGAAGATACCGATAAGCTCTGCTACGTAGATAGACTAGCGGTCTATTAATCCTACCTAGACCTACTAGGATTCGGTGATCTCTAGATTATCGTCGAGAGCCACGACGGCGGCACCTAGGTAACCCTCGCGTCCCGATACGTCCGAGTAGATAACGATATTAGATATAGACTGTATAGTCTCGGCCCGATCTCTTGCCGTTTCTTGGTCTGGCCTGATCTTAATCTCCGTGAAGGCCTCGGCTCGCTACGGCGGTAGCGGCTATAGGTCGATCGTCTCTAGGTCGTTTAACCTATCTACGTTTATAGTCTTTATCGCCTCCGCGAGTGGGAAGCGAGTATATGACCCGATATTATTCCTACGTTTCTAGGCTCGCGATAATACGCTCTAGATAGGGTGCTCCCGAGGTAGAGTATAAAGGCGTGCGATAGTGTTCTAGGCCCGGTGGCGGAGACGGAGGTAGGTAGGAAGGATATATGCTTCTATCTCTAGGGTTATAGTAGCTACCGTCCTAAACGTAGACAGAATCCGGATTAGCGACGTCCTTTAGACTATATTTAGGTTCCGTAGGTGAGTCTTGTCTCGTAATAGGTTATACTAGACCGTTAACGCGTAGTTAACCACTGGCGTGACGTATACTCGGTAGAGCTATTATATCTATTCCGGACGTAGATATTATAGTCCGCCTAAAGCGATGCTAACCTTAGTTACGCGTTTAATTAATTATTGGATATATTCTTTCTATCGTAGCTCCTGGTCGAAGATCACGCCTAATAGCTTAGTCGTGGCCGACGGCTTAACTGTCTTTCCGTTTATAACTACTTAGCCTTAGAGTTATTCACTTCTCTTCCTAGTGAGGTAGATAAGCTTAGTTTTTTCCGTTATGAAGTAGGACCTAGTTCGTCGGGCCTATGTTTCGATACGTGGGATATCTTCCGACTGAATCTTAGCTAGGTTCTCCTCTGCTGAGCGACCTACTCGCTAGCGAAAGTAGTTATCGATAAAGGCTAATGCCCCGCCGTGGAAGATAATAGGTTAGTTAACGAGATCGGAGTTAAAAAAACCAAAGAGGATAGGGGAGAGTGGTGAGCCTTACGCTAGACCTATATTTAGTAGTAACCTAACCTCGGTGCGGAAATCGTCGAATCCTATACTAGCGTGGCGGTTACTTATAAAGCTCGCGATCTATTTTCTCGCTATAGTTAGTATCCTTCTTACCCGGAGATAGGCGTCTAGGCTTACTTTGTGGACTCTATTAAAGGCTCCTGTTAGGTCGAATACTACTAGAGTGACTACTTTGTTTTTATACCACGCTCGGTCGATTACGTTAGAGAGGACCAGTAGGGCCTATTCGGTGGTCCTACCCGGTCTCCCGCCGAATTAGGTGTCTAGTAGTAGGCCGTGTTTTTCGGCGAGATATAATAGTCGTCGCGCTATAACCACTTCGAGAAGTTTACCTAGTGTGTTAAGGAGTGAGATCGGGCGGTAGGCCTCCGGGACCGTATAATCCGGTTTCCTAGGTTTCCGTAGCACCACGATCCTTACTCTCCGCTATTATTTTAGGTAATATCCTAGGTTAATCGACGCGGTAAAGATTTCGGTGATAAAGGGTTTAAGGTATCTCTATAGCTACTTCTATACGAGTGTCGGTAGGCCATCCTTACTAGGGGCTATAGAGCCTTTTATAGCTTTAAGGGACCGTTCGATCTCGAGTTCGGTGATAGATTGCTAGGGGAGTTCTAGCGGAGCGGAGGTTAGCGGGTCTCCGATAGGTTCGTCTATCTACGGGAAGAAAGCGTCTAGGAAAGCCTACGCCTTTTCCTCATTTTCGCTAAGCACGTTAGTGCTAATATATAGGGCCGGGACGTAGCCCTAGGCCTCTCGTGGTTTTATATAGGTAGCTACCTTCTAGAGCTTCCCTTCCCCGGCTTCGTCTAGGAACTATTTCTAATATAACGCTTTGACTTTTTCGATTATTCGAGTCCACGCGCGCCGTTTCTATTGTATCTCTTAGAAGAGGGTTATAGAGCGGGTGTGGCTTCGCCCGAGCTCTATACAGCTCTCTTGCCACTTTCGTTGTAGGCGGTTAACCTCGGTCTGCTAGACTTTAAGGTCTAGGGTGAACTAACGCTTTAAGTACGGTGTTAGTCGTAGGTTAGGGGTATATCTATCCACCGCTATTATAGTCGCCTCTATAAGTCTTTCGACTACTTTATCTAGCGCTAGTCTCGTTTTCACCTCCTTCTATAGGCCTATCTTCCTAAGTACCTCGTTAGTAATCTTTAGCTAATCTAACCGGTCGTAGGCTTTCTTCGCCTCGCCGGTAGGCTAACGCGGAGCTCTAAGGTTCTATTCTGAGTACGTTACGCGGTAGTCCGACCCATAGTTTTCGTGGTAGAGATAACACTTAACGAGTAGCTCTGGCTTATTCGTTACTGTCTAGTTAATAGTAGTATTCTTCCCTAGGTCGTTTAGGGGCCAGAACGTCGCGGTCCCTTAAGGCAGATAGCCGCGTAGGCCGTAGATTTAGAAGAAGTCGATCAGTTCGCTTACCTCTTTAATAAACCGCGCTAGGATATAGTTACCACCCTAAGTCGGGTAGTATCGGTTGAAATCTCCCGAGAGGATAACGCTTATTATTCTTCGGTCCTCTTAGAGACTAGATATTATTATATTTTAGATTACTATTAGTGCTAATTCCGCTAACGCCTCGTTAGGCGTAAGTAGAGAGACCGGTAGGAGATAAACTAAGAAGATAAGTATTTAAGAGTCCGCTATCTAGATCTTAATTACGGTTAAGTCTAGGTAGTCATAGTAGATCTACCGGTATAAGGACGTTACGAGTCTCTTATTAACGTATATTAGGCTCCTAGGCCGACTTATATCGGCTTCGACGGTAGATCGATATAGCCGCTAGGCGCTATAGTTAATATATATTTAGTAGGTAGTAATTAAGGGTTCTTAGATTAGGAGTATATCTAAGTTTTAGCTTTAGTAGTCGTTGATAAGTGCTTCTATCCTAGGTCCCGATTTCATAATATTCAACTATAGTATGCGTAGGTTTATCTCTAATATTAAAGGGGGTTAGAAGTTACGGGGGTAGGATACTATCGATCTCCGGTTAGGTGCTCGCCGCTATAGTCGAGGCATCGGGCTCTCACCCCTAGGGGGCAGCGTTAACGTTCGTGTTAACCCGCGTAGTGTCCATACTGTGGTGTTTCCCTATATAACTAGGCGAGGTATCCGAAACGTTAGTAACGGAAGTATCTCTTCTTCTTGATTTCACGGCGTTCCACGCTACCGATTTATCTTTATCTAATAAGGAGGCCACGGTCAAGGATATATTCGGCCCCTTCTACGGAGTCGAACTAGATACCAAGGGATACGAATTTCCCTAGTACCTTGTCCTTCCGCTTAAGCCACGCTAGCTCTTCGATCTTAAAGTTCAGTTCCGCCAGATCATTATCTTCTATGACTTTTTGGACGGCTTAAGCGTTCGCGTTCTCTAAGTCGAAGTCCTCAGTTAGAGTACGGTATACGACTACACCGAATCGTGGCTTAACTAGCTTTGTGTTGTTTCCTAGCTTATTCAACTACTTAGTATTATTACGGGCTATATCAGCTGACTCTAGGTCTTTAAAACGAATCAAATATCCCGTTTTCGTGGTGCTAATACCGGCCACTTATGCATCCTAAGTCGAAGGGGCGCTTAATAGCGCAGAACGGATATAGGTATTGGCGGAGTCGGTGGAGAGGTATCGCCCAAAGGCATTCCCTTCGCTGTTCTTATTATCTCTCGGGTCTACTAACGATCTCTAGGTGCTGATTCGGATATAGTTTCGTTCTTTCTCGGGTAGATAGTAGCTTGGTTAGGGGGGGCTATTGCCGCCGCTAGCCGCTACTACCGCCCACGATCTAATTAGGGCTACTGGTGTCTGGGTTTTAAGTCGTTCTCGTAGAGCTTAGACTTCCTAGTAGAGCTTTTCATTCTGGTCTCGGAGGACATTCTAGTCGTGTTTGACCTCTAGGATCTCGGCCTTAGTCGATTCGATAACCGTGGTTTAGTGGGTGATAATTTCCTTTAAGCTATTAATGAGCTATCGGATCTCCTTAGTCGTTACCCGCCTACTGCTATCTTCGGTATATGCAAACTCGGGATTCGAGCGTCTAATAGTGGTAACTTCATCTCCATGGCGAGGGCTTCTTCTCTTCCGAGGCATAATCGCTGGTTCGAAGTTCTCGAGCGTGAAAATCTCCGCTCCTCGTTAGGTATTTATAGGTGAGGGCTCGGGCCCTCCCGTAGGTGGGTCCGCCATCGGTCCGGGGTTAGTTCCCGCTCGGTACACAACGTTTTGTATCGCAATAGTATCAACCACAACGCTCAGCTTTTTCGTGTCTCTTAGTATAGGGCCGCTCGAAATCCTTTTTCTTTTCCTATAACTATAGGACGGTTCGAAATCAGATTCACCACTTACACATAGAGATTCTTTGTCAAATCCTCTTTTGAAACCCACTATACCACTTAGAGTTACCCTACCCTGACCCCGTTTCTTGGCAGCATTCCGAGACGGTTGTAAATTACAACCTAAAATAGCCTCCGTATTGAGCCTGTATAGTCTCAAGGGCTTCTAGAACGTTGATCCTGCAAACAAGGCAAACAGAAGGGGGCCTCCACGGTCACTCTGGTAACTGGCCACGTTCGCATTTTAGTCTATCAATTTCTCAATGTGAGCAGTCTCTTGAACGAGCTAGGTGTACATACAGTACGGGGAGGTCAAGTGTATTGGTTAGTGTGACAGACTCGGTCTTCTCATTTGGGACTAAGGTTTGCTGGACTGGGACTAGACGAAATTGCCGACGTTGAATCCCATTGCAACGTTTAGAATCTTCATAAGAACGATGACTGCTAACTCGTATCGCAATGACGATGACCTTTAACCCTATGATTCCTACTCTATCGATCATGATTGGTAATATGCCCCTACTCCAGGATACTTCGGTTGCACGCTACTAAGGGGCGGATTCAGTCCTTCACCCGACTCTTACTCTAAGGACGGTCCAGAAGACCCGTCCTAAAACAAGACGAAAAGTCCTAGACTGCTCCAGCTATCTGAGTGGCATGATGGAATACTAGGTGATGAGCTTCCGCTAAACTATATCTAGTATACAATCGAGTAGAAGGTTATGGTGAATAAGAAAGTGATTTCTCGAGATATAGAAGAGGACGTAGCTCTGACACCGAGTACTTACTAGCCGTTGACCCTAAAGTGTAAGTTGGAGAAGTTGTTGGAGGGGAAGGCCTCCTACAAAGGAAGGGTAAGATCTGATAACACGGTAATTGTCGTATCGGTGAATGATCGCTCTCAACGCGACCTGATGAAGCGATTTGACCATCTTGATATCGACTAGACTGCCGTTGAAAAACAGCTAGTTCGGTAGGGTGCACTGGTTCTTCGGGGCAAAAGATTAAGGTTAAGTATTACCTTTAAATTTGTTAAGGATAACTATCTCTGCAGAACCGTCTCTGGTAGGGTCGAGAAGAGAGGGAGGTCGTCTGTCACGAAACGGATACTCAACGAGCGAGACGCTGAACTAGATGCCGAAGAGCATATATCTAGGCAAGAATCCGTCTGGCGGGCTATATATAACCTGATGCGTTACCTATCCTCCTCGTGCCATCTTGGCCTATATTGCTGGCAAGATCTATATGGGCGAAAACACTATATACTCAGGAGCTATCATTTAAAACGTCTTATCGCCTTTGTCGAGAAGGGAGGTACCTTAGAGTCTTATAGTGATGTCCCTGATACTTTTCGTGAAGAACTATATCTAGAAGAGCGGTATAGACTGGAGAGCTAATAGTCTAAGAAGAACAAGATAGTTGGTACCTAGGGAGGCTCTCTTCCTATAAACATTAATATTAATAGGATGCCTCCTTCTTCTTAACCGTAAGTCCCTAACTTAACCGCGATTCTAGCAAAGCTTCCGCCACCTAAGGCTTTAAATTAACGATGATCTCAGAATTCCTAGACTACGAGATATGGCTGTCAGAGAGTATAGCGCTTAGTATATAGTAAATGTTGCGGATGATACTTTAAAAGCTTAATTTCGGTAAGCGTGTGATATAGTATTGGCTAATAGGCTAGATCTTAAATTGATCTATAAAGACTAAGATCCCTCCTTCTTTATCGATAGAGGGATTATAGTAGGTATTACACGCTAATTCGTGAGAGATATTAGTACGTGGGTTCGGTCTTTGAATAGTGTTTCGCCTAGTTAAGTGGCTAAGTAGGCGTAGCCTGAATAAAGATTTCACGAGGCAATAAGGCCTAAGACGGCGTTGGTATAGATTGAAGATTAGGTCTCTGATTATATATCTATTTGTGCTCCTCTGAATTTTATATATTATTGGACTTAAGCAGTGGACATATAGGATAGTGTTTAATTACTAGGAGATTATAAAAGCGTAGTAATGAGTAGTATAATATATGGCGCAGCCTAATACCGTTTTCACTAATATAAAATCTAAGAATCCAATCTTAATTGCAGATAACTATACTAGTATGTCGAAAATGGCCTAACGCACTTTGTTTTCGAGATCCAATAACCTTAATGCACTATTCGAGGAAAGGCTGAAACCCTTGTTCTTGGTCTTCCTCATACCGCACCTAGTTCCTTTTGATAAATGCTTTCAATTCCGAGAAGAACTCCTTGATAGGATTTAAATCAGGCGAGTAAGGCGCTAGATACACGAGCTTTACTCCTGCGTTGCTGCATATCTCTTCTATCTTATCCGAGCGATGGAAAGATGCGTTGTCTATAATTAGAACGGACTTCGGCTCTGGTCACCTTCCGCAATGCCTAAGTAACTGATTAATGAAGTCCTCGAATAGCGAAGCGTCCGTAGAACCCTGGAATACACGAGAAAGCACGATTCCGTCCTGGTAATATGCGGGCAGTATCTGGTACCGCTAGTGGCGATGGAAGTTGGCTACCTACAACGGTGTCATACCTAAGGGAGACCAGCCTATCCGTCTACTATAAATCCAATCCGCTTGTCATATCCAGACTTATCTATATACACTAGGTAATGCGACTAAAAGTCCGATAGATTATGCAAATAGAAGTCTCGCAGATTGGCGTTTTGTTCCTTAGCTCTCTGTCTAGCCACCTTTTTCGACTAGCCGGCCGAAGCGAGAGCCCGCTTAAGGCTCGAATTCGTAACCTATATGCGAAACTCGTCCTATAGAAAGATTGCCATCTCATCTATATACAGGCTGGGTTTTTCGAGTAGACGGTCACATAAGGCTACTAGCATTAACGGGGTAATAGTTCGTCGGCGGCCGATACGGGTTAGGGGTTCTCTCGCGTTTCCGAACTAGCGAAGGTTATTGCCGATATTGATGATTGAACGTTTACTATATTCAGCAGCCTTGGCCACTTGCGAGGTTGTTAGTGATTTACTCGATATCATATCTCGAATCATTTCAAGCTTTAAGTCAGGAAGTCTTGGAGCTATTTTATAGAGAGACGGGAGAGGGACCTGGACGGGGATAGAGAGAGGTTTTAGCTAAGCGATAGAAGATCGTAGATCGGGGAACGGGGGGAACGATCGGCAGTGCCCCCTTTGTTCCCCATCTGCTCAGTGAGCAAGTGAAATGATTTCGGGTAACGGTCTAGGGCAAGCTAGGTATTAGGAAACGCACCTAACGGCGTAATCTAGGAGTTCCTAGGAGCCCCGCGGCCCCTCGCAAAGCTACGGGCCTTAAAAAAATGCGGTTAGTATACCAGCCCATCATGCTCTCGATCATAGCAATCACAAACTTTAGTCTAGTGATTTTCTGAAGTGTGCTTGAAATCGTTATAAGTCAGTAGCCTCTTCGGGTGATGAGGTTAAAGCATTTTATCTAGAAATTTTGGCTAATTATTATAGGCCTAGCTGAATCTGACCACTCTAGATCGGGTCGATCCGTTCCCACGAACGCACCAGCCCTACCCCACATAGAAATATGATCGATAGATACATCCAAGAAGCGGTGTGGGTTAGATGAAAGGCGCAGATTTCCCTAGCTGAGCGCTTGGGAGTCACATAATGGTGACGCTGAGGAGTGCCCCTCTTTCAGCTCGTAGGAGTCGAGTAAGACGCCTTAAGATAAATCACACACGAGGCTCATTGTTTCATCATGACATCGATATCATTCAGTGGCAACAATCATAGGCTTCAGATTAGAGATAATCGTAGCTCGATCAACGCTGAAATTCATATGCCTCCGGGTAAGACAGAAAAGCCGACCAAGATAGAGATCGCCTAATAGCCGTTGCCCCTTTAGAGCGACCAGAAACTCCGCCAAACCCTTTATCAACCGTCCTATTCGCACGCGATCTAGACTTTGTTAGTCGTAATACACTACTTCGTCAGATACGGGAGAAAAGCTTAGTGCTAGGGTCGAGAATTGCGTTGGTCGGGCTTAGCGGTGTCGGGTAAGTGTCGCGCGAATAGTGCTTAGCTAACTGCTCACAACCCGAAGAAAATCACAGCTTGCCATTGAATACTCGTATCAGATCCGGTCCGAATCACTAGCGACGTAGGTTTTCTAGGTCCACGTAAGTAACGAGGCCCGGTTCGAGCAAAGTTTTCGGGATATCGCAGACCAGCTTAAGATTCCGGGTCGCCTAGATCCCAAAATCAATATATTCAAACTGGTCGAAGACTGGCTCCGAGACGAGAAGAAAAGGCAATAGATTTGTATCCTTGATAATGCGGACGACAATAAGTTCCTTTGTTCGCTTCCGGCGGTAGGGAAAGGAGCTTCAATGAAAGAGCCACCAAACGCCTCGACGAAACCTCTTTTAGAATACATTCCTAGGAGCCGGAATGGATCTATAATTATCATAAGTCGAAGCAGAGAGGCTGCACTCAAGATGGTTAAGTATAAGGACCTTATTAAAGTTAACCCTATAGCAAGGTCTAAGGCACTAGAGCTTCTTTAGAAGACGCTTGATCAACCCGAGAAAAGCCAAGACAGCCAACACTTAGTAGAAGAGCTCGAATTCATGCCGCTTGTAATAGCCTAGGCCGCGGGCTATATTCGAAATCGGGCGCCTCGCTATTCAGTATCACAATACCTTCGAGACTTTTAGAAGAGTGATAGCGAAGCGATAAAGCTTCTCAAAAGAGAGGCGGGTCACCTTAACCGGGATAAGGAAGCAAAGAACTCGATTCTAGTGACTTGGCAAATATCATTCGACTATATTCGCCACGAAAAGCCCTCTGTAGCGGAACTACTTTCTCTTATAAGCTTTTTCGATCGACAAGAGATACCGGAGACCGTTATCCGTAGCCAGCCACCGGCCGGTAGCTATACCTTAAGGACAGAACTCTTCGACGATTCTAGTAACGGAGAGATATCTGAATCCGACGGAGGTCCGAAATTTGAAGATAACGTCACAACTTTACGGAATTACTTATTTATCTCTATTAGCGAGAATGGCACTTCCTTTACTATGTATCGACTAGTGCAACTGACTACGCGCGTATGGCTGAAATCTCATAGAGAAACAGAACGATGGAAGGAAAAATTTATCGGTAATATATACGGCAAGTTCCCTACGGGTCGATATGAAAATTGGGAGGAATGCCGGTCTCTCTATCCTCACGTTCGGTCAGCGATATCTTAACGACTAGAATCACGAGAGTCTCTATTAAGATAGGCCACGCTACTTTATAGAGGTGTATAGTATACGTTAGAAAGCGGCTATATTACGGATGTGAGGGAAATGGCATCAAAAGCGTATAAGTATAGAGTTAAATTTCTAGATACGGATGATGAAGACGCCCTTGCGAGTACTGCGATGTTGGCTGAAGCCTATTCACTAGAGGGCTGATAGGAGAAGGCGGAATAGCTAAACGTGTAGGTCATAGAGACGAGCAAGACGAAGCTCGGCGTGGACCATCCCGACACGCTAACAATTATAGCCAACCTAGCGTCGACGTATAGGAACCAGGGCCGATAGGAGGAGGCAGAAC